>JAQZBX010034798.1:0-24843 GCA_029593785.1 Cabassous unicinctus | reverse complement strand
CCGTCCTGCCAGCCCCTCTCCTTCCTACCTCCTGCCTGCCCCTTGCCTTTTCTCCACGCCCCCTCCTCTCTGGAGCCTTGTCTGATACCCAGTCCCGTTTCCTGCCTGCCCCTGAGCCCTGGCCTCACTCTGTGTCTGCCCCACTCCTGCAGCACATCCTGCCTTGGGACTTCCTTGGTCAGCAGCCCTGGTTTTAAAGAGGTCCCATGCATTCCTGGTGCCTTATGTGCCCCTCGCACACAGTGGTCAGTCTCACCTAAGCCTCACCTCCTCCTGGCTTGCAGCGCCCACTAGCTTCACTTTATGGATGGGGGACCGATACCCAGGGACAGTAAATGACTTGACCAAGATCACAGCAGAGCCCTGAACCCAGCTCTGATTCCCAGGCTTGTGGGGTTTCCCCTGTACCATACCCTTCCACCTTCACTTCTTAACTGGTCATGCCAGTGTCATCCGGCACCATTTATTGGGCACCTACTATGTGTGGTCTCTGGCTTCAGGGAGCTCCCAGTGTGCTGGGGAGACAGGATAACTAGATATAGGAAAGCACTGGTCACTCCAATTCTTCCCTCATATCTAGTCCCACCTGGGCCAGGTGGGGATGGGGGACGTGTGGGCAGACAGGCAGAAGTTGGGGTGAGGAGAGGGGGAAGAGGAGGAACGGAACCACCTGTGACAGGCTGCACCTGCCTTGGTATCCTAGGAGGTGGGCTGGAGGGGCAGGGAGGAGGGGATGCAGTGCATGGTTCCTAGCTTGCTGAGGTGCATGGGTGGCTGGGGCTCACCTCAGGGGTGAGTACATTGAACTTGGCATGGGGGAGGGGAGAGAAGGAATGGACGAAGCAGGGAATGGTGCCTGAATCAAGCAGGGAGGGAATGAATGAGAGGCCTGGGGTAACTGGAAGAATGCTTGCACTCAAGCGACCCCCTCCTGTGTGTCCAGAGCTGCCCCAGCCACAGGCTCCAGGCCCACGCGGCCAGGGTGAGGGTCCGGCTCCTTCCATTCGCCACCCCTCTTCCTGTCCTTCCTCCAGCACTCCTGAGCGCCTGCCCCACACCAGGCCCTGGGCTGGGGCCGGGAGACTTAGAGATGAGACGCATCAGGGCTGGGGGTCCCCACAGGCTTCCCAGGGTCTGGGTCTGGCCAGAGAGGAGGAGGGGGAGGAAGAGGAGGCAGAGAAAGCTGGGGCAGTCGGGCCTGATCTAGGGCAAGCCCACCCCAGCATCTCAGGCCCCAACCGGCTGTGCCGACCCCTGACCAGGTGGCAAGGGAGCCGGGTCTCCTGGGCCAGGGCGGGACAGCCAGCTGAGCCTGGCCCAGGCCGGGGGCCTGGGAATGGGCCCGGGGGAGGGGCGGGAGGGGGCCGGCTGCAGCGACCCCCGCGCACCACGTGACCGCGGCCGCGCCCCAGCCCCGTCCCAGGTGGTGGTCATCCGCCAGGAGCGCGCCGGGCAGACGAGCGTGTCGCTGCGGTGGCAGGAGCCCGAGCAGCCCAACGGCATCATCCTGGAGTACGAGGTCAAGTACTACGAGAAGGTGCTGGGGCCGGGCCGGGGCGGGGCGGGGCGCGCGCGGGAGGCCGCCTGACCCCCCTTCTGCGGGCAGGACAAGGAGATGCAGAGCTACTCCACGCTCAAGGCCGTCACCACCAGGGCCACCGTCTCGGGCCTCAAGCCCGGCACCCGCTACGTGTTCCAGGTCCGAGCGCGCACCTCGGCAGGCTGCGGCCGCTTCAGCCAGGCCATGGAGGTGGAGACCGGGAAACCCCGTGAGTGCGGGAGCCGGGAGGGTGCGGGGGCCGTGGCGGGGCGGAGGAGCCGCTGCTGGCTCTTTTACCGGTGAAAGACACTGGAAAGTGACTTCCCAAAGCAACCGCACCAGCAGCGCTGGCTCTTCATGCGCATCCGTGTTGCCCGCAGGCAACCAGCATCACCTTATAATTGTCCCCACCCTCTAATGAGCGGATATTATCCACTTCCTCAATTCACAGAAGGGGAAATGCGGTTGACAGCAGTAGAGTGATTTGCTCAAGGTCACCCAGCAAAGCAGGATTCGAACCTGGTCAGTTTGACGGCAGAGTCCCTGCCCCTTCCCTGTCCACTCTCCTGCTCCCAGCTCTAGGACAGTTCTCCAAGCTCTGTCCACTGACCAGCGGCAGCAGATGTGTCAGAAATGCACATTCCTTGGCCTCACCCAGACCTGCTGAATCAGAAACCTTGGGGGTGGGGGTCCAACAAACCCCCCAGGTGGTTCTGAGACTCGCTCACGTTTGAGAACCACTGACTCCGGCTGCCCCGTCCACTCTCCCCTGCCTCCTCTGCAGCTCACAGGTGCCTCCCGCTACAGGCACCTCCAGGTGGTGCTGGGTCAGAAGTGCTCTAGGCTGAGTTAACAACCTTCACCTGGCACCCCCCGACGCCTGTGTGTCCCGCAGTGCTGGCAGATCTGGTGCCACGTTGAGAAGGCCTGGGTCGGACTCCTGCCCCCGGCACTCCCCATTTACTGTGTGGCCTTGAGTAAGTTCTTTGAGTTCTCTGAGCCCCGGTTTCCTCATCTATAAACTAAAGGTAATACTAGAACTCCCTGGAAGGGAGGTGTGAACATGGACCTGTTAGCATTGTCACTGTTAGAGCTGAGCAGGACAGGCATTTTTTGGCTCATGTTACAGATGAGAAAACTCAGACTCAGAGAAGTTAAGTGACTCTTCCCAGGTCACACAGCCCCATGAAGTGGTGGGAAGCCAGGAAGCCTTGGACAGTCTGGTCTTGGAAGGAAAGCTTAGTAGAGTGTGGCATGGAGGCAACCACGGAGGTGACCTCTGTCCTGAGCCTGGGACCTGGGATGCCCAGGCAGGCCAGGAGGCTGCCAGACCCCCAGGCCTGAGGCCAGGACTGAGAGCCCCCACCCTCCACGCACGCTGGTCTCCCCCTCAGGGCCCCGCTATGACACCCGGACAATCGTCTGGATCTGCCTGACGCTCATCACAGGCCTGGTCGTGCTTTTGCTCCTGCTCATCTGCAAGAAGAGGTGGGTGGTCCTGGACCCAGTGCCCCTAGTCCCTCCTCTGGAGCGCCACGCCTCCCACCTGTGCCAGCCCCACCATGTCACTGGTCCCCGTGTGCCTGGGCTCACAGACACGCCGTCTTGTTTAATCCTTGCGACACACCTGCAGAGATTCTGGCCTCAGCTGGGACATGACCCCAGGTCCGTCAAAACTAGAGACCTGCTCTCGGTCACTCTCCCCTCACCCAGTTCTTTCCAGAGGGAGGTGAAGATGGGGCAGTGTGCTTCATGCAGGCTGGGGGTTCCCGACAGCGAGAAACAGAAGGATCAGCTCACCCGCTAGATGGAGAAACTGAGGCCCAGGGGTGGGAAAGGGCTTGCCAAGGTGACACAGGACAGTTGGCATCAGAAGCCTCATCTCCCCACCCCTCCCTGGGGACGGTTTCACATAAAATGGGGCTGATAACGTCCTAGGCTTTGCTGTGAGGCTGCAGTGGCCCTGCTGTCACTTTGTAAATGATAAAGTGTTTTGTAAATGTCACGATTGTCACAGTTCAGCTGGGCTGAGAGCCTGGACTCTCCTTTGCAGACTTCATAAGTGCCAGCCTCAGGGGCAGGGGCTGGGGTGGCAGGGGATGGTGGGTGGAAGGGAGGAGTCCTGCCCTGCCACCAGAGCAGGTTCAGGGCTGGGGCAGGGCCTGGCCTTGGGCAGAACAGTGCCCGTCCTCCCCAGGCACTGCGGCTACAGCAAGGCCTTCCAGGACTCGGATGAGGAAAAGATGCACTATCAGAATGGGCAGGGTGAGTGCAGGGGCCCAGGGATCTGGGGGCGAAGAGGCAGGGCCCAGGGCTTCTTCCGGGGTAGCACAGGTGGGAAAGGAGAAAGGTGCCACAAAGACCAGAGCCCCAGAGACAGACACCGGGATGACACAGAGACCCGAGACCTGGAGGGTAGTGCTGTTCTCCTTTCTTGGGTTCGCAGACCCCACCGAGGATGCTAGGGACCCTCTCTCCAGGGAAGGGCACAAATGCGCATGCACACACACAATTTTGCACTCAGTTTCAGGGGTGCTCATATACTCTTGGGCAAGAACCCCTGCTACAGAGATTTTTCAGGACCATGTCGAGACTCCAAAAAGCAAAAAAAGATGGGGCTTGCATCCCTTCACCCCCCACTCCTGTACCCATGGTAGACCTTAGTAATCAGCCATGGTGCTCATTCCCATTGAGTCCTCAGAATCTTTCTTAACACAGTTCTCTAGGGGAACCACTTTCAACCAAATTTGGCACTTGGGATGAAACCTTTTTTGCCACATCTCTTCCTCAGAACACTTTAGAACTGTCCTGAGGACTCTAGCAGTGACCCCAGAAAACCATGTAAATGCTCAGAAATCACTGGAGACCCCAAGATCCCATCGAGACCCCAGAGCTACTCCATACAGACCGTACTTTTACTTGGCAAGCACTTGTTGGGTGCATAGTATTTGCCACCTCATCCTGAGATTCTGAGAGATACCCCCCACCCCACCCCCAGACCCATCCCAGGAATGCTGGGAGAGAGAAATTCCTCCTGGACCCCACTGAAGGCCCTTCTCCCCTGGCCCCTCAGCGCCCCCACCTGTCTTCCTGCCCCTGCACCACCCCCCAGGGAAGTTCCCGGAGCCCCAGTTCTGTGCAGAACCCCACACTTACGAGGAGCCGGGCCGGGCAGGCCGCAGCTTCACCTGCGAGATTGAGGCCTCCAGGATTCACATTGAGAAAATCATCGGCTCTGGTGAGCCTGGGAGCTGTGACGGTGGGAACTGGACAGAGTGGGGCCCCCGGGGAGCGGGGCATGCAGGGAACAGGGACCCAGGGCAGAGGGAGAAGGGAACTGACAAGCCTGACATAGCCGAGGCCCTTGGGGGGCACTTGGGATGTGTGAGTCTGGGGCAGTGGGGCTGCTGGGTGGGGGGGAGGCCCCACCACCCTCTCCCTGCCCGCCGCACTCGGGGTCTGCAGGAGAATCCGGAGAAGTTTGCTATGGGCGGCTGCGTGTGCCGGGCCAGCGGGACGTGCCCGTGGCCGTCAAGGCCCTCAAAGCTGGCTACACGGAGAGGCAGCGGCGGGACTTTCTGAGTGAGGCGTCCATCATGGCTCAGTTCGACCACCCCAATATCATCCACCTCGAAGGCGTGGTCACCCGTGGTAGGTGCCAGGCGAGGGCTGCCTTGCCCTGCAGGGGCCCTCCTGCCCGGGACAGGGCTCTGGGTCCATCCCCCGGACCATCCAGCCTGCCGTGCCTCTGCCTGTGCCCTCAGCTCAGGTCTCCAGGTGACTCAAGGCCGGGGCCACAGAGCCCGGGACCCCAGTGAGGCCCACAGTGCTGGCCCAGTTCTGGCCACTCATGGGGTGGGGGCATGTTCCTGGGATCAGCAGCCCTGATCTACCCACCAAGAGCCCCCTCTCCCACCCCTCTCTGCAGGCCGCCTGGCAATGATCGTGACCGAGTACATGGAGAACGGCTCTCTGGATGCCTTCCTGAGGGTGCGTGTCCCGCCACCAGCTTTTACACGGCAGGGGGAGGGATGTTCAGCTCCGGTGTTGGAAGATAATGCCAGGCTCCAAACATCCCCAGAGAGCGTGGAACTGACGGACCCAGGGAAGGGAAGACGGGTAGTGGGAAGGGGTCAGGCGATCAAGCTGCCTTCCCATCACCCCCACCCCATCTCATGCAAGTCCCTCTGCTCCACGGTTCCTGCTGCTCTGCCATGCACGCAGCTGAGAAGGGTGCCTCTCCCAGGATCCAGGGCCCCTCCAGCGGGAGGCAAGTTGGGGGCGGGGATTGGAAATCGCTGTTTTCCTAGCCCAGCCGTGCGGCTTATTTGCTGGGTTTTCTTGGGCATATGGCTTAACCTCTCTGGACTTCACTTCTGCAAAGTAACTAAGCTGTCGCCGGTGCCCCGCCTACCTCCCAGGGTTGCAGTGAGTGTGAGGCCATGAGATTAGCCTTCATCTGCAAAGTGCTGGGCAGCCAGTGGGCCCTTTGTAAGCTGCAGAGGGCCGCCTGGACTCTACAGGGGCCTGCAGCCGGGAGGCCCCCTGCTGGCCCATCCTGGAGACTGCGCTGTGTCCTCTGCAGACCCACGACGGGCAGTTCACCATCATGCAGCTGGTGGGCATGCTGAGGGGAGTGGGCGCTGGCATGCGCTACCTCTCGGACCTGGGCTACGTCCACCGTGATCTGGCTGCCCGCAACGTCCTGGTTGACGGCAACCTGGTCTGCAAGGTGTCTGACTTTGGGCTCTCGCGGGTGCTAGAGGATGATTCCGATGCCGCCTACACCACCACGGTGAGTTGCCCACACGCCTTTCCCTGAGGTTCAGGGAGGGCAGGTGGCAGAGAGGGGCTCTCCCTGGCCCCAGGTGGCCTGGCGCCTCTTCCAGACGTAGTTAAGTGAAGTTGGCGATGTCGGGGCTGCCTTAGGCTTGGGCAAGTCCTGTCTCTTCTCTGCACCTCAGTACTCCCCTCTAGGAAATGGGAACAATCTTGCCTGCCTTTTCTCTATCACCAGATGGCTTGAGGGGACCAGGACTGGTCCCCACTCTGTCACTCACGGGAGACTTGGAGTCTCTCCGAATCACACACAGAGTCCACATCTGTCTCTAAAGTTTGACTAAAAACCAGCAGTTTTCAAAAGGTGCTCATGGAGATTTGGGCTTTTCTAGAGGTGCCATAGGGTGCCCCCCACCCCCAGCCTCAACCAGAGGCTTCCCTTGATGCCGTCACTCTGAGCCTCTGAAAGAGGTTTTGCTTAAAGAAAGGATTTTGTGACCACCCTGACTGCCCCCTCAAAAAGGAGGAAGCAGAGGGGGAGTCAGAGAACTTGGGCTTGGAGCCTCCGTCACTAGCTCAGGCTTTGGCCTGCTTTATTGAGCACCTACTTGGTGCCACGCACTCGATACTCTTTCCACGGTGCTGGGAGGCAGGTCCCCCCCCAGAACAGGAGGTCGAGGCTGTGTCTCCCGCTTTGGAAGGCAAGTCCACCAGCCTGGGAAGCAGGCCCCTGGTGTTGACCTCCCAGACACGGGCAGGGAGAAGCCCTCAGCCTGAGTCCAGGCCTGGCAGCCCCTCAACACTCCCGTGTGTGCTGCAGGGAGGGAAGATTCCCATCCGCTGGACAGCCCCTGAGGCCATCGCCTTTCGGACCTTCTCCTCGGCCAGCGACGTGTGGAGTTTTGGTGTGGTCATGTGGGAGGTGCTGGCCTACGGGGAAAGGCCCTACTGGAACATGACCAACCGTGACGTGAGCGCAGGGCCTGGGGCGGGCAGAGGCGCTGTGGGGCCGTGGGGTGGAGGGCAGGCTCCCAGCCCTGCACTGTGCACCCCACCCCCAGGTCATCAGCTCGGTGGAGGAGGGGTACCGCCTGCCTGCGCCCATGGGCTGCCCCCGCACCCTGCACCAGCTCATGCTCGACTGCTGGCACAAGGACCGGGCCCAGCGGCCTCGCTTCTCTCAGATCCTCAGTGTCCTCGACACGCTCATCCGCAGTCCCGAGAACCTCAGGGCCACGGCCACTGTTGGCAGGTGCCTGGTGCCCACTCCAGCTCCTTCCAGGCCCGGCTGTCCACCCTGACCCCTGGCCCAGCCCCAGCCTGGCCCCTGGCCCCTTCCCAACCTGACTTGGCCCCTGACGCCTGCCCAGCCTGACTTGGCCCATGTCCCCTGCTCAGCCTGGGCCCTTCCTTAGCCCACTGCTTCCAAGCCTGGACCCTAGTCCCTCAGGCCCTCTGCCGAGCCACATGATGACTGAGGGTGGCAGGGTCTCTGGGAAAGGCACACCACTTACCAAAGGCCCCTGTGCCACAGGTGCCCACCCCCTGCCTTCGCCCGGAGCTGCTTTGACCTCCGCGGGGGCGGAGGTGGCAGCGGGGGCCTCACAGTAGGGGACTGGCTGGACTCCATCCGCATGGGCCGCTACCGTGACCACTTCGCTGCTGGCGGTTACTCCTCTCTGGGCATGGTGCTGCGGATGGATGCCCAGTGAGTGAGGGGATGGGGCCGCTGGTCCCCTCGGGGGGAGAGGGAAGGGCACTGGGGACGGGGCCACTCCAGGGGCTGGACCAGGTCCTGTCTCCATGGCTCCCAGCCCCCAGGCTGACCTGGTCAACACCATTGCAGGGACGTGCGTGCCCTGGGCATCACCCTCATGGGCCACCAGAAGAAGATCCTGGGCAGCATCCAGACCATGCGGGCCCAGCTGACCAGCACCCAGGGGCCCCGCCGACACCTCTGACCTGCAGCAGGTGGGGCTGGGCCGCCACCAAGCCAGCCCCAGGCCACACCAGCCCCGGCCTCTGGCCCCTCCTTGGCTGCCCTTCTCTGAGGGCCCCGTAGCAGCAGCAGCTGGACTCACGGGGGCAGGCCATCCAGGGAAGGGGCCTCTGTGCCCAGCATGGCCAGGACACGTGTCCCCAGATGGGGCCTTCCTTTCCAAGAGGCCGGGCCTCTCCCGCCCACACACGTGTGCGTGTGAATACGTTTGTGTGTGTCATGGGGTATGTTCCCACGAGCTCATGGGAACTCATGTAGACAAACATGATCACAAACGTGTGCCCACGCAGGTCCTAGCACGGACGCGTGCATGTTAGGGTGCGTGTGCTTATCCAGAAGGCTGGAGCACGTGGGCATGATTATGGATGCTGTGTCGTGTGAGGATGCGTGTCACAGGTGTATGAGCAGGGCACTCGGTGTGACACTGTTCATCACACGTGTACCAGGTCCCAGCACCCGCAGGGACTGGGGAAAGGCTCACACCCACCTCCTGGAAGCCGGAGCCAGGGCCCACCTCTGAACCTCACCAGCACCAGCCCACCCTTGTCTCTGCCCGGGTGAGCCCATCCCGGCCACATCTCAGGTCTGGGCCTTCTCTCTAGCTGGGGGGAGGTCCCCTGCAGCCTCCACCCAGCTCCCATCGCTGCTTCAACAGGAAAACAGGGTTCCTGGCTGGTCCCCCACCACCTTTCACGTGGGCATCCCTGCAGAGCACGAGGTGCCCTCACTGGACTTGGCTGCTGGGCCAGGGTCCAGGGGGCCCAGCCGCTCCCTTTACCAGGGTCCCAGGGGGTTCTCGCCTCTGATACCCCCTCCCCGCCCCTCACCCCGAGTCCAGGTCTCCTCATTCGGAAGTCCCTTTACCAGTCCCCCGCTGCCAGCCCTGGCCTGCTCCTGCCCCCAAGGTTGGGATCAGGGACCAGAAAACGCTGGCTTTCCAGCCCCAGGCCCGCCCTCCCTGTGCCAGTGCGTGTCAGAGCCTCCCAGCCTGGGGCGGTCCCCTCAGACACTATCCCACAGACAGCTGAGGGCGGGGCGGGGATCTGGGAAGCCCCTCCCTGCTCGGAGACTGACTCTCCCCCTTGCGGCCCACCAGGGTATGTAAATATCTTTTTTCTACCGTGTCAGGGTATTTTTTTCCTCACTCCTGACAATGCAAAAATGGAAAATGGTCTTCAAAGCACATAATTGCCCCCCCCCCCAGGTGAGAAAGCCCCATCCCAGGGGAAGTTTGGCAGTCAGGGACCAAGGCCCTCCACCTGACAGGTTGCCTTGTGCCCCCTGCCAGTCCCAGAGGGAAGGGCAAGCCCAGCTCCCCATCCCTGGCCCAACCTTTCCCCGTAGCCAGCACAGCTGTCCCGCGGAGACACCAGCACTGAGCCCCCCCCCTCCTTCCTGCAATAATTTGGGGAGTCTCAGCCCCGCCCAGGTGCCGCGGCCAGCTCTCTATATATTATATTACTATATAGCCGAGCGGTTCTTCCTTCCTATGGAAGTTGGAAACATGGTTAGGACACAATCCGGGGAGGACCCTGTTTTCCTCCCCAACCCCACCCCCCCTCACCTGGTTCCTGGGCTCTGGATCCTCACAGACAAGGGGCACAGAGGGCCTGGCACTGGCAAAAGTGTGGCCCCTGTCCCTGGTGTGGGGCCCCTCCGGGTCCCAGGGATTTGCCTCTCTGTGGTGTCTGTCCTGAGTCTTGAGTTTGCCCACAATGAAAATAAACTCTGCCTCATCTTTGCCTGTGTCCCCGGCTTTTTCCATCCTTACGCTCCCCAGCACCTCCTGGTGGGGAGCGTCACCCTTCTGCAGAGCATCCCGTGCCCACTAGTGGAGCATGGTCCTCCCCAGCTGGGCCTTGCCCAGAAAAAGACACCGCCTAGAGGAGGAGCATGAGGAAGGAGCAGGGACATTCCATGGGAACAACTTCCTCTGCACCAAGGGGTCCATCGGGAGCCCTGGATGCTGTGGGGCAGGGAAGGGAGGTAGGACGTGAGCATCTTCCATGGCTTAAGAGTTTCGTCAAGAAGCCATGGACCCACCCCTGCTGTGGGGAGGGGGATGGCAGCAGGGGCTGGGATGGCTGTGGGGGGGCGGTGGGGAGGGAGATGAGCAGAGACTGACTGTGTTCACTTCAACCAATGGCTCGGGCATTTGGGGACGGCTCCCCAAGGGACTTAGAGATGAGCAAGAAAATAATCTGCAGCAGCGCATCAGCTGAGGGAAAGGTCTTCGTTCCTGCACCTCCCTCATACTGGGCAAGTGGGAACAGGGAGAAAACCGCCTTCACTGCTTCTCCTACCTTACCACACTAATGATCACAGCAGCCCTGTGAGGCTGGTAACGTCTCCACCTTACAGATGGACAGAAACCTGCCCAGAGGCCAGTGCCCCACGTGGCAGAACCACCACGTAAAGCTGGAGCAGTCTGATTCCCAAGCCAAGTGTGTTTCCCCTGAAACTCCAAACTCAGCTCCAGGGCCCCTTCCCTGCCCCATGGGAAAGCTCTTTCCTCTGAGGGAGGACCTGTTACCTCAAACTTCTCTTGTTTCCACTCCCTGGAGGTCACACCACTCATCCGGTCCTATTGCACACCTACTATGTGCTGCATGCACCTGGGGATACAAAGATGAGTAAGGTGCAGCCGCTTCCCTTCACGAGCTGAGACTAGGTGGAGGGACAGAGCACACAGAAGAGACTCCCTCAGCCAGACCCAGTATACTAAGTGTCCAGGAAATGGGGCACCCAGAAGGCTTAGAAGCAGTCAGGGCTGTCACCAAGGGCTTCCTGGAGGAGGCAGCATTTCAGTTGGGCATTGAAGCATAAGGGGTTGGAGGTTCACTTCTTAGGCAACGATCTGTACAAAGCATGGAATGCAGAAGCAAGTAAGACTAGCAGACAGAGGATGAGGAGCCTGAATATAACAAAGTTGGCTATTTCCCAATTTATACATTTTATTTTCAATAAAAATGCTACTGTAATCTGACAAGGTCACCCAATAATGTATATAGGATAACAAATACCCCCAGAATAGCTAAGATAACTTTGAAGAAGAAAGAAGAAGAGTGGGGGATTTGGTCCCAGGAATAGACAAACAGATCAAAAGAGCAGAAAATGATGTCTAGGAAACTCCACATATATTTGGGAGTTTGAACATGACAAGGGGTAAAGGGTGGTCTAGCCAATGGGTGATGTTAGGGCAATAAAATACCACCGTGGAAAAAAGATCAGCTTAGATCTGTGTTCATACCACCCACAAAATAAGTGCAGATTAATTAAAGTCCTAAATGTACAATGCAAACTCTAAATCTTTTAAAAGGAAACAAAGGAAAGTAACTTTATGACCTTAGAGTAGAAAATAATCCATACACAAAAAACATAAATAGTAAAGGAAAACAATGATAAATCTTATTTCATTAAAATAAAATAAAAAAAAACATATATGACAAGATAGATGTTTAAAGCCACAGGCTGGGAGAAGATATTTGTACATAACCTGAATAACCAAGGGTTTCCAAAATAGTTAAAAAATAAAAAAAAACTCCAAAGAATCATTTTACCAAACAATTCCAAAGCAATAAAAAAACAGGTAAAAGATATAAACAGACAAATCACAAGGAAGAAATTGAATGGACAATAAAAACATAAAAAAGTTTCTCAACACCACTAGTAAACATAGAAATGCAAATTAAAAGAATGAGATCTCATATTACACCAAACTGATTGGCAAAATTAGCCTATAACACTAGTATTGATGAAGGTATGGGGGAAATAGTAATGTTTATAAACTCGTGGAAATGCCAATTGGTGCAGCTTTGGAGAATAATTCAGAAACACTTAGGAAATTTTAAGATGAGCAAATCTAAGACCCAGCATCTCCACCACTAGACATATGCCTGTCTTTGGTCGGGTCCCCTAAGTGGAGCCTGAGACAGAGATTTTTGTGAGGTGACTTATTGAGGGAAGGCTCTCAGGTGAAAAGGAGAAAGGAAAGCAGATGGTGAGAGGAGAGGCTGAGCAATGACGTCCTCTTGGTTGGAGACTAGCTTCAACCTGATTCCATGGTCAGGGCTGATCCGCCTTGAGGCAAGAGGGCCAGCCTTTTGTACCCCCATGTCTTGGCTATGGATTGTCCACAGTATAGGAGGGGAGAGGTGTAGCTTCCTGGTCCAGGCAGCCCCCCAAAAGGGAGCAGCTAAAAGCTGTTGGCAGCCAATCCTCACAGCAGCTGGGGGATGGGTCCACTTGCAGGTAAATGGAATCCGGGCAGAGCACTGAAAGGGTTTTCTATGTATCCTAAAGAAACGCATACTCATATGCAAAAGGATGCAAGTCCAAGGATATTCATTGCACCTTTGAAAGTAATAGAAGAACAAGGAGAAGCCTAACTACCTCTCAACAGGGAACAGGAAAATAATCTGGTTTATAACTACAATGAAATAATCTACCACAGTTAAAATGAATGAACTAGATCAACATATGTCAATATAGATAAGTCTCCAGAACATAATGTACAAAAAAATAAATGACAAATGAGTATGTACAGTATTTTATCACTTATGTAAACTTTTAAATTATTTATAACAATAGAATATACAGATTTTTGAATGCATAACTAGGTAATAACAGTACAAAAACATGCATGGGGCTGATAAACACTAGTTTCAGCATGCTTACTTCTGGGGGAAAGGGTAAGGAGAGAAGAGGATATTTTTCTATATCTATAATATTTATTTTCTTTTTTAAAAAGAAAGGGCTCTGCAGCAAATATGGCAAAATGTTTAAACCTGTTTAATCTTTGTGGTGAGTAAATAGGTGTCTGTTACATTATTTTCTGATTTTTCTGTATGTTGAAATGCTTTATAATTAAAATAACAATGTTTAGAGGAGCGGATGTAGCTCAAATGGTTGAGCGCATGCTTCCCATTTATGAGGTCCGGGATTTGATCTCCAGTACCTCCTAAAAACAAACAGACAAAAAACCCCAACTCTCACTGGGGAGCAGATGTAGCTCAGTGATTGTGAGCCTGCTTCCCATGTACAAGGTCCTGGATTCAATCACGGATACCTCCTAAAAAAAAGGAAAAAAAAAAATCAAAACAATGTTTAAAAACCACAAGAACAATGGGGAAAAAAAAAGAGTAAAAAACCCACAAGATATATATATATATTTCTTTTTTAAAATATACACTTATCTAAAGTGAGGGATTCTGAAGTCTGTCCTCAGGAAACTCATTGTCTCATGAAAAATGGGAAATGGCTCAAAGAACGTGCCCTTCTGGGGACGTGTGAGCTGCGCTGTCCAGGGTGCTGGACCTCCACGGCGGGGCTGACTGCGCCACCACAAATTCAGCAGGTCCTGTCAGCTCTCTCCAAATGCATCCCAAATCTAGCCATTTTCCTCCGCCTGCCTCCTTGGCCCACCCACCACCTGCCATAGCCTCCTCACGGTGCCCCTTGCTTCCTCTCTTGCCCTCAAAATCCATTCTCCTCAAGCAGCCAGAGGGATCTTTAAAAAACAACCCAGGTCATGTCGCTTCCCTGATTAAAACCCTGCAAAGCTTCTACCAAGCTTATAATGACATACATGCGAAGACCTTACCTGGCCTACAAGGCCTCGCCTGGTCTGCTCCTGCTGGCCTCTATGACCTCTCCCCAACCCTTCTCCCTCGCACTCACTCCCCTCCAGCTACACTGACCTTCCCTTATTTCTTGAACGTGCCAGGCCTTTGCATTAGCTCTTCTCTCTACCTGGAATGTTCTTCCATATCTGCAAAGGACTCAACCTAAGTGTGACCTGCTCAGAGAGGACTCTATCTAAAGTAGCTCCCACCTGAGTCACTTTCTGTCATGCTACCCAATGCTATGGTATTTAGAGCACTTACCACCAGTTGAAGTTATCTCATTTACATCTTTATTTACTTGTTTGTCTTCTGTCCCCACCATTCAGTAAGCCCCCAAAAAGCAGTCACCTCATCTAATTTACTCAATGCTTTAACCCCAATGTGTGACCCAAGTATCTTTGTGTGCAATAGATACTTGTTGAATGAATGAATGCATATTTACTGTGCAGCTCATCCATGTCAGGTCTTATGTTTGGTGCTGTGGATTCCAGAATAAATAAGATAATCCTCCTCCTCAAAATGCTTGCAGCCTGGAGATAATGGAGAAGCCAAATCACAGATCATAGATGCTGAAATAATCCACTTTGCTCTTATTACAGAACTAGAGGAATTCAAGGGAATCTGGTTTTTCATTCCCCCACTTCCTCCTTGTTTCTTAAATAAAGAAATCTGGGCCCAGAGTAGGAAAAGGACTCACCCAAGTTCACACATTGCCAGAGGCAGAGTCTGGATTTGAATCCAGGCCGCCTAACTCCTCCAAGTCTGCATTCAAAGAGAAGGTCCCAAGTGCAGCTTTGGACCTCTCTCACTTCCAAGCTCTAGAGTGCCCTTCTAGGCACCACCCTCAAAAGGGAAATAAATCCCCCCAAAGCAGTGGTTTGAGGAATAAAAGGAAACCTTCAGGCACTAGGGTGCCTTGCCCTTGTGACCCAAATGCCTGGAAGTTTGTTAGGATCCCAGCTCTTTGGAGAAACTTTGCCCTCTTTGTACTCCCCTGAGCAAACATGAAAGTCCCTGGGAGAATGCCCTTCTGAGCCCCCCAGAGCCAGGAAATCTTGCCAAACCCTCACTGGGAGAGGAGGCACAGACAATAGCCCTTCTTATTTTATCCTTTCCAACTCCCTGGCCTCATCTCCTCATCTCACTCCCCAGTGTACCCACAAAGAGAACCATCCAGCAATGAGAAAACACCTGCAGGCCCATAAATATGCTCTGTCTTTTCTCAAGCCTGAGCCAAGTGCATTTTTACTATGAAGAATGCCCTTTCTCTCCCTTCTCCCAACTCACACTATAAGTCTCAACCTCTGTTGCTTCTCCCCCAATTCTAGGCAAAATGTGCCCCTCCTCCAGGCTCCCACGGGCTCCTTGGCTTCTCCATTAAAGCACTTTCATTGCACTGGGATAGATCTCCCACCTTCAGTGTGAACTGATTAAGGCCAGAAAGGTCCCTATTTAGCCGGAGAGCCCCAGTGCCTAGCCCAGGGCTGGCTCATCATAAGAATTATGATGCTATATGCATAGAAAAAGAAACCTCTGCCGGCCTTACCAGCATCCTGCTCATTCGGGGCTCGTTTTCCTCATCTGTGTCACTTCTCCTCTTCGTGCCTCAGTTTCATTATCTGTAACATGGGGTTCATCCTTACAGTGGCCTCACAGGTTTGTCATGAGGACTAAAAGATAACGTGAGGATCTTATACAAGGGACAGCACCTGGTAGTTGTCACCATTGCAGAAGAAGGGGGTCTCGGTGTCTCTGTGATGGTTGGTAAGGGCCAGAATCTTGGTGAGGGTGAATGAAGCTCTGGAAGGATGAAGAGGTGGGCAGCCCGAGTAGTCTAGAGTTTTGGCCCCTAGGAAGCCCCTCACCATTGTTCCCATCTCTCTCCCTCCAGCCCAGGGATGATGGCATAGACCTGGGGGCTGGCCACCTCTCTCACTCCTTCCCTAATGCTCAGCCACTTCATCAGGACACCTCCATCTCCCCAGCCAAGGCAGCTGGGGAAGGGTCAGCTGCTGGTGTGAAATTCACAGTCCTTGGAGGGTTTGCATTTCTGTGTCTCCTGTGTTGGGGCTGGTGGAAGGTGATGAATAAAAGATGGGAATGGGGCGGGGGGGAGCTCCTGTGGCTTTAAGAGAAGTGTGATGAGCATTTAGAGTGGGGAGATTAGCACAAGAGCTTCTCTCTGAATACCAAAAATGAGGGGCCCCGTAGCAAATGAAAAATAAACCAAAATACACCAAAAAGCCACCTTTCTGCTTTGAGGTGACAGGAGCTCAAAGGAAATAAAAAGGGAGACTGGGAACCTCAGCTGGGGAGGGGGCAGGGGCAGGGGTGATGCAGACTCAGATGAAGGAAGTCAGGAACCACTGGGAGAGAAGTTCTAGTGGAGGCATGGCCAAGGTGACCCAAGGGCTGGGCAGGAAGGGTGAGGGCAGGAGAGCCCAGGTGCAGTTTCCGCCCTCCCAGAGCCGACATTCTCTTTGGATGCTAAAAGTAATTATTCCCACACACACGCCCTAGCGTGAAAAAGACTGTGAAGAGAAGTCTGTCTGTATAGCATCTAATGGGAACTAATGTGGGTGGCTTATTTTTATTAATAATAATGAATCACTGTTTACTGTGCTTTTATCTTGTGCCAGACACAGTGCCAAGTGCTTTCCATGCATTATATTTTCAACCCTCACAGCAATCTTATGAGAGTATAACTATTCCCATCTTCTTTTCATCAATAAGGAAACTGAGGCACAGGAAGCTCATCTGACTTGCTCCAGGTTACACAGCTGATGAGTGGTGAAGCAGGATTCAAACCCAGGTCATGCTGATTCCCTAGATGAAGGACCATGTGGCTTGTGCTGGAGGAGATGGCTAAGGGTGGGGGTCCTGTCCTGAGCTTAGGAATCAACTGGCTGACCCCCTGGTCATACCTGAGTGTCTTCTGGACCCCTTCTCCTGGGGGAAGGCATCCTAGGAGTGAAGAGAGGGGTAGAGTTCACTGCTATGGATTTGTGCTTAGATTTAAGTACAGGACTATGAGGGGTAGTGTAGACATTTTTGTGCAAGTGGTGGCATTTAACTGTGCAAAAATTTACATGTGGTATTATCTCCAAGTGTGCCTGTGACTGTTGGTGAACAACTGTATGTGCATGTGTCTGTGTGAGTGTGATTTTGAAGGGTAAGCATAGGCTTAGGTGAGAGTGGCTGAGGTTAAGCGATGGTTGTGACTTTGTAGGTAGAACCCAATGACTGAAATATATACAATACATGAATTTGTGTATATGTGATCAGTGTAGCCATATTATTGTGTATATGACTGTATGTGTGCTTGTATGGTGTATATTGGTGACCATCAGTGACATGATCCAGTGTGTGAATGGTATATAAGTAGTGTGCCCATGTGTATGCGTGCTTTTGTATGGGAGAACACATTTATGCAGTTGTTTTTAAGTTATTCAATTGTAAAGATTGACTGCCACAACTTTTTGGTGGTTAACACCTTAGATTAATGCTAACTATATTGCTATAAATTTAGTTCAGGATCAGAACAGGATTCAGGATAGAGGAAGAAGGTAACTCCAAACATTGAAACAGAGAAATACCTTTTTAACCTTAAATGCTTCCTTCCCATAGAGTTCCCTGGTTTGCAGTCTAAGGTAATAGGAAACAAGGCTTTGGACATTTTGAAGAAACTGCAGGTTACACTATGGTGCCAAGCAGTAGACTGACACCCTGATTTGAGTGTCAAATTTCAGGTACCTTCTGGGAGGCGTGTGTGTGTGTGTGTGTGTGTGTGTGTGTGTGTGTGTGTGTGTATACCAAGCCGAGATGTCTTATGTTCACTTCTGGTCACCTCTCATTCTCCTTTTCCCACCACATCCCTCCCCCAGTGACAGAATCTTATGTTTTTACGTTTGTCGAGCAGCAGCATTTTGCCTCAGTGTGGGGATCCTCACGGTTATCCCAGTCATGGACTGTCCAGCTGCAGGTGCACAGCACAGCCCCAGAGTCCTGCTGAGCACATGCATCAGGCATCTGGCTTCTCCCCTGAGCTCCTCCCAGCATCCTCACAGGCCAGCCAGACACACATGGTCCATCCTCAAGAAAGGCCAAGTCTCAGAAGTGCTATGTACCAGGCACTTTATATATACTGTGCATATCCTTCATCCCATTTCACAGCTGGGGGAACTGAGGCTCAGACAAATTAAAACTTGCCTCCAACTTCAGGTCCAAATTACTTTCCTCCAAGATACCTTGATTTTCCTCTAACTCTTGTCCTGGCTGAAACCAAGACACTCACTCAATCAATAATTCAACAGTTATCCAACTCTTCCAATCAGTGACCAGAGAATCTGGGCTGCCAGTCTGTAACCAAATCCCCGAGGAAGTTGCCGCCACCTTCCCCAGACTCCCCTGAGCCTCTAAGCCAGCGGGATAAGCCCCGTTGTGGACCTGTCCTTGGTGCTGAAACCGCCTCTGCAGGCACCTGCCTCCAGGGCCTGGACTGGAGCCACCTCTGGACTTGGAAGGCTGTAAATATTACTCCCATGGAGACTCCGAGACCTAGGATGAGTTATGTGGAGCAGAATCATGGTCAAAGAATGTGATTTTCCCACTGTACTCCATGCTGGCTTTGCATGTCTAAGCATTGCCTCTCATCTGGCCTGAGCAGTGCTTTGGAGCTTCTCAGAGAGTTGGGTGAGGCTGATGTAGCCCAGGACCTGGTTTGGTAATATTTGCTTGACTGAGTCAGAGGAGAAGAACAGACTTTGGGCATGTCCAGGGGCGATACCAAGGTAGAGGAGGGTCTGGGAGCCACGGCAAGGGGGGATCGTGCCAAGACCCTGGTGAGGACTCATTGTCTTCAGGTCCCTGAGGAGAAGGTCTCAGGGTGGTTCTTCCCAGAATCAGATGGCTGAAGTCTCAGGAAGACAAATTTCAGCTCCACTTAAGAAGACTCTTTCTTACAAAATTCCCCAGTGAGGGATCATTTTGCTGCAGGAAAGGATGATCTCCCTGACAGTGAGAAAGACAAAGCATTCCATTTTTCTAGGGTCCCCATGAGAGCAGACCAGCCATTTATTGAACACCTATCATGTACCTGCCACAACCCACAGGTATATGCACCATTAGCCCCACGTTGCAGATGAGGAAACAGGCTCAGGTCGGAAGGGGGGGTGACTCGTCACAAGGCTGTTAAGTAATTGGGCAGAAATTATACTCAGATCTGTTTGACTCCAAACCTGTGCTGTTAAATTCTGTGCTGCAAAGGCTCTCTGAAACAATCCAGAAGGTGGAGCATTCCTACTCCCACACCCCCAGCCTTCTCTCAACTTCTTCCCCTCTTCATTCCCTTGGGTTGAGTTTTAAGGAAGAAATAAATGAAAAATGGATGAGGTGCCCAGTCCACAGTGTGGAGCCTGATCCCACTAACTTAACCCTGATGTTTCTTTCATGAGGGATGAGACAGTGCAGCAACCCAGAGTGGTGAGGAAAGCTGTCTGTAAGTCACTAAGGCCACCTGCCTCATGGCTCTGCAGGGTTCTCTGATCCACCCCACCTCACCATCTGCTGCCACCTTCTCCTCCATCGCTCCCTGTGGCCCGGCCATGGCTCTCAGAAGCCCTACCAAGCTCCAACTCACTCTCTAGCGCAGCCCAGGGCAACAGAATGAGCCTGTGCTTTGGAATCAGACCAGAGATGAAATCCTGGCTCTGCCATTTACTAACTATGAGACTTTAGAAAAACCACTTACTCTATATTTTTTCCAGTAAAAGTGGGTTGGCTGTGACACAGAGTCACTGTGAGATATGAGCAAATGTGTCTAGAGCTTAGAGTATAGTTTCTCTCCATCCGACCCTGGTCACAATTCTGAGTGGGAGTCTCTGTTATGACCCCCATTTAACAGAGTGGCAAACTAGGGCTCGATAACTGCCCGTTATTCCTACTCATCCTCTTGCTGTTATCATTGTCTTGATGAATGGAAGCATTTCTTACCCTGAGTGCTGATGACTCCCAAACAAAAGGAAAAATGGACAAAAAATGGTTGGGGCTGAGGTCCCATTCGTACAGGTGCAGGGCACTCCTCTGGAAAGCCCCAATATTTCTTCTCCCTGACAACCTCTCCTTGGTCCAGCCCCTGCCCACACAGAGGTGCCCAGCAACAAGGAATCAGACTGACCAGGGCTCCAATTATTGGTGTGTTGCCCCAACTGACGTTGCAACCAACTGAGAGAGAGATGGGAATCCCTCAGATGGAGAGCATCTGATAACTGAAAAGGCTGAGCCTGGATGAAGTGGCTTTTATCTGAGGGCTAGTGGGTTTTCTATAGTGAACCCTGACTTAGAAAGACCCGTTGCCCAGCTACAAGTGCACTGGATCTGGCAGCACCCTCAACTGCAGAAGAGCAGAGCACACATGGGCTTCCTGTGGGCAGCCTGCCTCCCAGAAGAAATGACCCCACCATCCTCATGTTGAGAGTCCTTGGCCTGAGCTCTTCCCCTCTCTGAACCCCAGTTTTCCATTCTGTAAAATGGAAATAATAACAAAAGCTACCGCACAGAGTCATGATCATGGTCAGATGGGTCAAATGAGGCAGAAGGGTAGGGCAGCAGCCAGCAGGCTGCCTCCAAGGCTACCCAAGCCCTCAGTCCCCCAGGCTAGAATCCTGAAGTGGGCCTGTGCCTGCCCCCCAACTGAAATACCAGGTGACCCACAGAGGGATCCAGCACTGCCCCACTCCCCAGCCCTAAAGCAGACCTCAGCAGCAGCTCTGAGCCTCCCTGCCTTGCGTGCCAGATGATGCACGTGATTGTGAGGAAGAAAAGGAGGGGGAAGAGGCCAGGAAGCTTGGGGCCCAGGGGAGCACCCTGCACGGCAGTCACTCTCACGCAAGGGGCTTGACATGCAATGTGAAGGCATTCTCCAGACCTCCTCCTTCCTCCTCTCTCCCCTGTGCCAAGCGCATCTAGCGAGGGCTCAGCCATGCCAGACTCTGCCCCCCACTCCAGCCTCCACTCCTGCTGCATGTCAGTCAGTCCATCATCTGTCCTATCTGTGGGCAGACCGGCTCCCTGCCTTTCTCCCTATTTGCCCACTGGACTGTCACTGTGCCTGTCGGTCTGCCTGTTGGTTGACATGCTTCTTGTGGGTCAGACAGGCTGTCCATCTCTCAGTCTGCCTTTAGTCTGTCATCGTGTCTGTCTGTTCAACTACCCTTTCATTGGTCTGGCTAGTTGCCCATCTGTCTTTCAGTTTGTATGTCTTCCTCAATCTACCCAGCAGTCGGTCAGTCCTTCCGACCATCTGTCTGCCCACATCTCTGTCCACATATCCTCTCTGTCCACGCTCCATTTCCCCACCCCCATTCCTCTCATTTCTCCTTTTTCCAGCCCTGCCTGAAGCTGAGTTCACTCATCACCAAAACCTGCCCCTCTATGCCACGGACCAGGACCAAAGCTGGCTGCCCCAGGAGAGCAGGGCAGCAGGTAGCAGCCCCATGAGGCCTGGGGCTCACCCACAGCCTGTTTGCCTCCCCAGCCTCCACCATGCCTATCTTTTAGCCCCATCCTCCTCTCTCCAGCCCTGGAGTGTTATAGAAAGATTTAGCTAAAGATATTTGGAGAGATGAGGTTCAAATTAATGGTGAAAATAAGGTTTTATGACTCCATTTCAGTTTTATTTCTCAACTGATTTTCTCCATTACCACTGAACAGCATTTGAGAATGGCTGTTCTCCACAGTATTTATGATAATGCAGGTTAATATCTGAGTTCGAGGAGCTCAATTAGCAAATTCATGGACAAGAGGGTCCGTTCGGGCTCCTCTGGTGAAGCCAAATGATTCATTAGCCACAGGGAGATGGTGGGTTTCATGCCCGCATACAGAACGCCACTGCAGTTCTCTCAGGAGCTGGTGGTCAGGGAGCCCGTGAGCCTTTGTTCCCTGTGCCTGTTGTTGTATCTGGCACACAGTAAGGTCTCAATATTTGTTGAATCAGACTCTGCTATTTGGCACTCAGCAAAGGTCTTGGCACATGGGTGGTACCTCTAAACATGGAATAAATCGGGTAATCACTTTGTCCCCACTGGTAGGTTTAGGGTCTGGAACAGAGGAGGTACTTTATATTTACTAAAGAAATTGACACACTCCTGATCCTCTGTGCCTAGCTTGGGACTTACCAGATGATAGCACTGGCTGAGTGTTTGTTGACTGACTAACTGATTGACAATGAATGAATGAAGGAATGAATACTGCCAGACTTCGCTAGTAGCAAGGCGAGGCTGCCCAGATCCTACCTTGAGGGTGACTAGAAGAAGCAGGGTTTGCTGAAGGGTCCTACTCTGGAGGGTGGAGGACCAGAGGAGACATGCAGAGCTTCTGCATCCACCCCCTGCCTCCCCGAGGCCAGACCTCAAAAGGTGGAACAACCATTTCTGGGCTGGTAGTTTGGGGGGATGCTGGCTGGGCACCCAGGCTGAGAAAAAGTGTTGCGGGCACCCAGGCTGAGAAAAAGTGTTGCAGGCACCCACCTGTCCTCTGATAGTTGCCTAATCCTGATTCTCAGGGGAGGGGAGCTGGGCAGGGAGAGAAACCTCATTCTCCTAGAGCCTTCCCAAGACTGCCTTCATTGGAGACTCATTTCTTGATGATGCAAGGTTGGGTGATTAGCCCCATTTTGCCAGTGTGGAAACAGAAGCCCAGAGAAGGCAAGCGTCTTGCCTAAGGTCACACAGTAAGTTAGTGGCGGAGCCAGGATTTGAATGCAGGTCTTCTGTGTTCTTTCCTCTACTCCCTGCTGCTGCCCAGCCCTATCCTTTGTCCTCTCTGGGCCTGTGATGTTCCACATCCTCCCCGATGTGGCTCCCATCCCTCTCCCACTAGAATGGCAGCTCCACCAGAGGAGGGATCTTTGTCTCTTTGCTCACTGCTGAATGCCCAGTGCCTAGAACTGTGCTGGGAAATTAGAGTAAGCAAGTCTTATTGAATAAGTGATTGAATGAACGATCCCACTTCCCATGCACACCTGCGAGAGCAAGATCCTAACAATATTCATAGTACCGCCCTCTTATTATGTTCCTACTGTATGCACTCAGTCCTCTCAACAGTCCCATGGGATAGCATGATATTGAGTTTAGAGAACGATGTGAATTGCCAATGAGTGGTGGAGTCAGGACTTTCAGTTCATTCTGCATTCAAGCCCTCAGCTCATACCCACTGGCCATGCGCTGTCTGCACCCCTTGGCCTGAAGCTACACACTCACCCACCCCACCGCATGCCCACCGGCTCCATTTAAGGCCAATCCTCAGACTGACACTCTCCAGCCCCAGGCCAGCGACCGGAGCCACCCAAGGCCGGAGCCAGAGCTGTGACAGGGAGACAAGGAGGGGCTGGGCCCAGGGGCAGCAAGGCCGGAGCTGTGCTGCTCCCTGCCTGCCTGCCTGCCGGGGGCCTGATCAGCGTTAGCAGCGGCCGCTCTGTGAGACGAGGTCAACATTTCCTGCACAGCCTGCCATGGGCTGCCTGTCGCTCCCAGGAAGAGGGTCTGGTAGGAGAAGGCATGGCGTGAGAGGAGGCAACATGACAGCCAGGCCTGGGAGACGGGCCCCTGTGCCCTCCTCCTCCAAGAGCGCAATGAAGAAAATGGATGAGGCCCCAGCCCCCGTCTGAAGCTTGAAGAGGAACTGCCAGCACTTACGGAGAGCTGGCATGTGCCAGGCGCCCTGGGCTTAAACCCTCCCAGTCGCAGCATGGAGGCATAACAAATAGCCCCATTTTACAGATAGGGAAACTGAGGCTCAGAGACATGAACCCAATTGCCTCAGGTCACAGGAATAGAGTGGTGGATGCAGGACGGAGTTCTGACCCCAGAGCCCTCACCCTGACAGTCTGCTCTTAAGAGCCTCAGTTTAAAAATATGTCACATAAACATGGTCCCTGCTCTCTGGGCTCTTCCTGAAGAGCTGAAGGAGGCAGGAGGAAGCGCCCCTGGCCATGGAGCTGGAGAACACAGCTCCAATGCTGCTTCCACCAGCGACTCCCTCACTGCGTGACCTCAAGCAAGTCATCTATGCCCGGGACCCTCAGCTTAAGATGCAGATTGTTATGCATCCACCTCTGAGAGAGGAGCCTGTTTAGCTGATCCTGGGAGGCCCGCCCCCCTCCCCTCTCTGATTTTCTGGACTGAGGAAGCCTTTCATATTCAGAGGGAAGAGGTGGCCAGTGGCACTGAGTCTCAGGGAAAACAAAATGGCAGTCTGAGAGAAAGTCCCAAAATTGCAAGTGGGATCCAACACTCCTCAGCCCCCTGGACAGGGGATCTGACAGCCAGAGAGAGAAGTGACTTGCCCAAGGTCACACAGCTCATTTGCGTCCACTGAAGGATTCCCAGCACCTTCCCCCACGCAGCTGAGGGACGGAATTTAAGAGCTTTCCTGTAGGCCCTTGTTTTTTTTTCTTTTTTCTTTTTCCCTTTTTTAAAAATCTTTATTCTTTTTTCTTTGAAGGATAGTGCACATTGGGATTCTTAGAAATTCTTTTTTTTTTTTTTTTTGGTCCTTTTAAACAAAAAATAAGCAAACTTGGTCTAGAAGACCCTGAAGACAGAAATGGCAGTGCAGCTTCCTCCCACTACCCCCCGGGGACCGGGTGGCTGTCTCCCCGAGTCCCTGGTGACTGGCGCCGTCGTGGAAAAGCCCGGGGGTGCGGGGGACTTGCTGGACCAGCTGCTGCATAAACAGCCAGCGACTTCAGACAGACTGGAAAATCAGGTGCCACTTCAAAGGCGCGGTGACAGGCGGCAACGGTGGTGAGAGCACGGAGGTGGCCTCCCCTGACGACCAGCCCTGAGCGGGAGGCTGGGCCGGCTGCTGACACTGCCCCTCCCCACCAGCGAGGAAGCTGGTAC
>JAQZBX010034797.1:0-24860 GCA_029593785.1 Cabassous unicinctus | reverse complement strand
TCAGGCCGAGGAGGGGTCCCTGCAGTTGATGGGGATGGACCAGGGCTGAGGGAAGCGGGGAGCGAGGCCAAAGCAGGCTCTGGGCTGGGGGTGACAGGGTGCTGTGTGAAGGTAGAGGGCTCGGGAGAGACTGGACAGCAAGAAGTCAGAGAAGGATAGCAGCCGAGAGGCAAGGCCAGGACGAGACAGAGGTGGACAGCAAGCCCCCAGACGGAAGATGGCTCCGGTGCAGAGACCGCAACTGCTCAGGGACATGGAGAGAGAGGTGGGTGAGACGTGGACTCAGCTGGAGACAGAGGCATGAGGTGGTGACTGCGGGGGAAGTGTTGATCAGAACGCTGGGAGGGCTGGGCCCCCTCCTGGTCCACAGCCCAGCCGCCCCCTCCCCTGGCCCCACAGCTGCCAGCTCAGCAGAGTTCCAGGAGCGGGGCAGGGGGCAGGGGCTCCCGCCACAGGACTCACGGACACAGGCCCCGCTGCTCTCGTAGAAGCCCCGGCAGCACTGCAGGCGCCGGCGGTGGTCCGTCTTCACCACCTGGCGGTACACTGTCCGGTAGACGACCCTGGGGGAGACCCGGAGGGAGCTCGGCCCTCAGTCCCCCCGACCGAGAACCCCAGTGTCCACCCTCACCACAGCGGGCCCTGGAGGAGCACTGGGGTGCTGCCCAACTCTCTGGGCTGGGGGAGCACAGAAAGGGCATTCCCTCCCGCCCCCACCCCCAGCCACACACACGTACAATACACCACAAATCACACCAGCACCAACCACACACACACAGCATGCTAGGAATCAGTGGTCCGAGTCCGGATGTTCCCTCTAAATTTAAAGGTTCTGAGGGGCCAGGTTGAGCCGGGGGGCTCCTGTCTGTCTGCCCGTGGAGGGGGAGGAGCACTCACGTGGGCCGGGGGCAGGTGTAGGGTTTCTCCCAAGGCCTATCGCAGGGCTCCGAGGGGAGCAGGCTGAAGGGGCGGGTGTGGGACTCCTTGGTGGTGGTAGTGAAGCTGCAAGGCAGGCCCCAACATTTGGGTTTGCTCCCCCAAGCCTAGGATGAAGCCTCCATCCCACCCCACTTCTCAAGTCTGGAGGGGTCCTCCCAGTCTTGGAATGTTCCAAGACACCCCTCCCCATCAGAGCCCCTCCTTCTCC
The DNA here is from genome assembly GCA_029593785.1 of Cabassous unicinctus. Classification (NCBI taxonomy): domain Eukaryota; kingdom Metazoa; phylum Chordata; class Mammalia; order Cingulata; family Chlamyphoridae; genus Cabassous; species Cabassous unicinctus. Next base: position 23,713 of record JAQZBX010034797.1, on the reverse strand, counting down.
CCCTATTGGACCAGACCCTGCATTTTTGTCTCCTCTGTCTCCTCCAACGTCCTCCCTATCTGGGAAGACTGAGCTAGAGCAGACTTCCGGCCCAGCTGATGTTGATTGGCTGAAGCCGTTTCTAGCCAAACCGGGCCCCCCCGATCTCGTTCCCCAACCCCGTCCCCTTTGCTCCCCACGGGCCAGCCCCTCTGCTTGCTCCCCAGTGAATGACTCGCACCCTACACTGTCCTGCAGCTGGCCTCCCACAGGGACCACAGGATGGGGGCAGAGAGAGGGGCAGAGAAAGGGCAGGGTCAGAGATGAACAGAGACAGACAAGGTCAGACAGGGGGATGGAGTCAGAGACAGCCATAGAGGGAACAGAGACAGCAGACACAGAGGGAGGTGAGACTGGAGGGAGGGAGGGAGGGGAGAGGAGCCCCAGGAGGGAGAAGCAGGTTGCTGGGGGCTCGGTGCCCCCACGGCACAGCAGGGGCCTCCTCTCACCTTTCCCAGAAGCTGCAGGCATTGGGGTCACTGGGGTTGAGGGCTCCAGCCAGCCCCAGGGCCAGGAGGAGGGGATGCAGAGGTGGCAACATGGCAGAGGCCTGCAGCGGGGCCAGGTGTGGACAGGGCGGGGGGCGCTGGGGCCAAAGTCTGGAGACCTAGGGGAGATTTGAGCAGTGGGTGTGTAGAAGAGGCGAGGCTCCAGCTCCCGCAGATCTTGTTGCTGAACAGGCTGGGCACCTCCACGCCTCTGCTAGATGGCCACTCCCCTTCTTCACCTGGAGCACTCGTCTGTCTTTCAAGCTCTAGCTCCAGGGCCACACCCTCTTCTCTGCTAGCTCCGGACCCTCATTGGCAGACGGCCCCCACCCCTCCCTTCTGGGGCCCCCAGCACCATTCACCACTGTTCTGGTGCCTGTGCCCTGACCATGACCTCCAGAAGCTGGAACCCAATGCCTTTCTCTCTGAATCCCCAGTCCCCAATCCAGGGCCTGACCTAGCACCTTGATATTTGTACCAAGGTGTGAAACTGGAGCCCATGAGGGAAGTTTTAAGGAAGGAAGACTTGGGCTCAGTCAGAAGAAGAATTTTCCAAGTCAGAGAAGTTCAGCAATGGAGTCAGCTGCCTTAGGCTGTGAGCTTCCTGTCATTGGCCGTATGCAGGAAGGGGCCAAAACCACCCAGGGAGTTTCCTGCTTTCTGGGGTAGGAGTGAGGCTGGGTCCAGGTGATCTTGAAAGAGGAGGCCCCCTCCAGCCGGTGGTGTGCTGGAGCGGCTTATTTGGGCTCTTAACCAATTATGCGCATCTCTTCTCAATGCCACTGTCACATTGGTAGCTTGAAATCAGGCATGGTGGGATTATTTTCAAGCCAGGGCCACCCCTTTCCCCACCAGAACTGGTAAGCCAGCACAGCACTGTATCCTGAGGAGATCCCCAACCTTGCCCCGTACATCAGGAAAAGGCCCCATTTCCCATCGACCACCCATTTGGAAACAGGTCCCGCTTCATCTCCTCCATCCCTGACCTCGCCCAGCAGGTGGGAGGAGGGCCAGGACCTCAGAGGAGGCTGTTCTCTGGCTCCTGGACTCTGGAGAGGCTGAGCTCCTTCAGGCCCTGCCCCCACAGCCGGTTTCAGATTCAGTTTTGGTGTTCCTAAAACTTGCCCTGGCTCCCTGCTCTCTGCCTCCCAAAGCGCCTACATCTGCTTGTAATTTTTCCGGGAAGAAAGAAAGGTCGTGGTTGCTGGCCCCTTACCCCCCTGAGTATCTCTGGAATGCCTCGCCTGCCCCACCCCACGCCCCCCCACCCACACACTCCCAGGGTCCCCAAAGGCTCTCCTCAGCTCCAGTCAGGACGGCCCCTCTTTCCCTCCAGGTCTCACAGTCAGGGAGATGCTCCCTAACCATCTCGCCCCCTCCTTTCCACTCCCATCAGCAAGCCCCCCACCCTCCCAGCTGGCCCTCCTCTCCTCCTGTCTCCTTACGTCTGTCCACCGCAAAAGTCGCTCCTGCCTGCCTCCTACCTCCTCCACACACGCCTCTCCATCAGGCAGAGCCACAGGGCCTCCCCCACCACTCTGGCTGCATTCCCCCCACCCCAGGTCCCCCTGGGCACATCTCTACCTCTGGCCTTCTCTGTGCTTCCTCCCACCCATCCTCAGTCCCCAAGTAACTTACCAAGCTTCTAGGGCATCCTGGGGCCCGAGGAACTCAGGTGAGCCAGGGGCAGGGGTGGATCGGCCCTGGGCCCTTGGGGAACTGCAGAGTGGCCCAGGGGATATGGAAGCTGAAGACAGGAAATAGAGCCTGGCTGGGGAGGGAGGGGGGCGCGAGCATGGGCAGGAGTGGGGTCCCCAAACTATCCCTTCCCACCACTGCTCTGTTGGAGCCACCTTCCCAGGCCTCGTGCCCACCTCCAGCACCCCCTTTGTCTGGCCCCAGCTAAGCTCCCTAACCCTCCCTCAGGTGTGTCTGGCCGCCAGGAGGGACTAGAGTGGAAGCACAGGGAGGAGGAGTCACGTAGGCCAGAGAAAGCATCTCCTCTGCTTCACCTCAGCCCCCAGCCCCAGCCAGTCCCAGAGTAACAGCGAGCGTGGCCTTCACCTCCTCTCAACCAACTTCTAGAGGAAATGGTTCACCTGGGGCTTGAAGATGGACCTGGAGGTGGACCGGGAAGCATGCGGAGGGGTTGACTTGAATCTGCCCTTCCCCAACTCGAGCTGGCTGGGAGGTGAGCCGGCTGGAGGGGTGGGTTTTCCCTGAGGACCTCAGGGCAGGGCTGGAGCAGCACAGAAAGCGGTCAGCTGGTCAGCAGTGGGGCTGGAAGCCAGGGTAGGGTCAGGAGAGACCAGTGGGTGGTCTGTAGGGAGAGGAAGAGGGGATGGAGACCCTGGCAGGGAGGGAACACAGGCCAGACCAGGAGCCCAGAGCCCCCACCTGGCCTCCTAGGCTTGTTCCCACCTGAGCCTTTGTCCCTGAGGCCCTGGCCCGCCCTCCCCCAACACCGGGCCCCATGTGACCACATAAGCCCCTCAAGGGATTTAAATCAGAAGACTGGACATGACAATTCTCAGCTGCCCGCTCCATCCCCAGGGGCCCACATTGCTCTCACTGCAGGCTCTCTTCCCCATCTTCCCATGAAGATGTCCCCTCCCCTTCCCCTAATCAAGCCCCTTCCTCCATTGACCCTTTAGCTTGAGGGCCCAGACACCTTCCCTCACAAGAATAATCATGCGAACACACGTACCATTCACTGCGCTTGGGACAGCAGGCTGCTCAGTAATTTATAGCAAAACGTCAACCCATTGTGTTAGGTATTATTATCCCTACTTTACGAATGAGGAAGCAGGCACAGAGAGGGTAAATGACCTGCCCAAGGCCACACAGCCAGTGATGTCAGAGCTGGGATCCAAACCCAGGCTGCTGGCAGAGGCTCCAGCAGTTGCCGTTGCCGTCTTTCAGGAGCCAGAGCCCAGGCGGGAAGCCCAGGGCTTTGCATCTCTTTTGAATAGCTTCAGTTATAAGGGTGGGGGAAGCCTGGCAGGGGGCTGGATAGGAGCAGAGGACAGGGGTGGGGGCTGCCACAAAAACGGGATCCAAGGCGTGGGAACTGGGATGTGTTTACAGTCAGGAATGAGCTGACACTTCTCTCTCCCTCTCTCCTCCACCTCGAGATGCAAAGCGGCTGGGCTCTTGGCCAGGCCCCCGAGTCCCCAATCCCGCTTCCAGGGCCCCCAGCATCCCTGCCCTCTCTGCCTCCAAGCCCACGCAGGGCCCAGCCCTGCTCGCCCTCCCCTGCTCTTCTCTTGGTTCCCTCTAGTAGGGAGGCCCCTCTACCCCTACTGTGCCCAGCCCCTCCCAGGGCCAGGGAAATGAGTCTGAGTCCTGAGGTGGGGATAGTAGGGGGTGGGGGGGGCAGAGCTCCTGGTGGACAGGAGAGAATCCTTTCTGTAGAAGGAAGAGAGCAAGAGTGGGGCTAATGGAGGTAGCAAAAGGGACTTCCCCACGGACTCCATTCCAATCTGTTCTCTGGGAAGCGGTGTAGCAAGGAAACCCCTGGGCTCTGCATCCACCCCTTCCTGCTATCCCCTCATCTGTTCAAGTGGAGCCCCAGCTCTGCCACTTACTGACTGTGTGGCCTTGGACAGGTTTCTCACTCTGTCTGCACCTCAGTTTTCCCATCTGTAAAATGGGGATAGTACTAGTACCTCCTTCACAGAATTCTTGTGAGGATTAGATGAGTCACTATAGATAAGATGCTTAGAGCCAACACATAATGTGAACAATCGTCAGCCCTTTCCATGATAGCACCCTCAGTCCCACGCCTGCACCCTACACAGCCTCCTCCCCATTCCCCTTACACTGCCATGCCCTTTGGGTATTAATTCCAGGAAAAGCTGTTTCTCTTTTTTCCTGAAGAACCCCCAGGATGATCCGGGAATGGGGATGGGGCAGACGCTGCCGCTGATGGAGAGAAAGGAAGTGGGGATGGGAGGGGGCCAGGCTCCCGCGGGAACCTGATCCCCTAGAAGAGTGGGCTGTCCGCCAGGTGCTTCTTCCAGCCAGAAGCAGTTGATGGGGCAGGACCCAGGGTTCTGCTCCCCTTCCCCCAGCCCTCGGCCTGAGCACTAACTCCAGCCCCTGCCTGGTTCGGCTGCCCTCTTTCCACTTCTCTGACAGTGTCTCCCCCATCCCCTTTCCCACCTTGGAGTCCAAAGGTTCTCATACTGCCTCTGTCACTTACTAGCTATGTGACCTCAGTCAACATCACTTGAGCCCTCTGAACCTCCACCGCCTCATCTGTAACAACCCCACCCCCTCATCTCCTAGGGCTGCTTTGAGAATTGGAACTATTTGTTCCAGTGATGGCCCTGGAACAACAGAGACTCAGATCAAAAGCTGCCCAGTGGATGTGTGTTGATTCAGAAACAGAGTCCCTCAAGCTCCCTTTTTCTTTTTGCCTTTTGTCTTGTTCTCCATCAGCAAATGTCTGCTTTCTGCCTTTTTTTTCCTTCCTCCATCAGTTTAACTCACTGTCTCTCTCCTTCCTTTTTTTTGGTATCAGGGCTGCCATGTACAGTAGGGCAGTGTGCTCACTGCACAAGGGCATTAACCTTTGGTAGGGATGGGGGGGTGAGTGGAAACTGAACTTCAGCTCCAATCCACTCAGCAAGCCTTGTGTCTGTTTTTCGCTTCAGCTACAATCCACTCACCAAGTCCTGTTCTATATCTCTCATCTTTTTCCCTGTCGTCTCTTTGTGCTCTTTCCTAACCTATACTTGCCATGGAGACAGGAACGCATAGTCCTCCCTACTTAGCAGTGAGCTCTCAGTCCAAGGCTTCTTCTCCTCTCTCCCCACATTGATCCACATTGACCCAAGATGTGCTCTGAACAGAGCCTAGGCTGCTCGTTCCACACGCCACACAGTACACATGTGTACATGCTTGCACACGTGAGCCCAGAACCCCTCCCACACCCAGCTGAGCCAGGCCCTCGGCACGCCAGGCATGTCTGCCGGATGGAGGGACAGGAAGCCGCGTGTGTGCCAGAGGCTCGGCGGGAAGGGGACGGGGTGAGGGGCCGGCCTTGTGTTCTCTGTAGCTCAGGAAACAGAAGCTAGAGGGTCCTCAGCCCGACCTGTTTACTCATCAGGAAATAGGGAATCTGCAGGGATTCTGATTCACCAAACATTTATTGCACACCTACTGGACGCTGGTGCCAGTGCCAGCCCTGACCCTTGCCACTGCTCTGGGAGGTGCTGGTGATTATTATCCCTGTTTCACAGGTGGAACCACAGTGAGTCTCAGGGGAAGTGACTTGTCCAAGGGCCTACTGGTCATCTGCTTCAGAGGACAAAGCAGTGGGAAGAGCATAATCCCGGGGCGATGCAGTGTAGGAGCCATTCCCTGTTCTGGCCACTGCCCATCCCCACCCCCAGCCAGATCACCCTCAAAAGCTTTGCTCTGGCCACTCTCTGACACCCTTGATGGCTCCCAGTTCCACAGGAAAGAGCACCCAGGGGCCGGCCCCACCAGGTGTCAGCTTCATGGCCCTGCCCCCATGCTCCTGTCACACTGGATAGCCCACTGCCCCCCACAAACCTCCCACTGCTTCTGCCCAACCCACCCCTCGAATGCCCAGGTTCACCCACCCATCCATCAAGGTCAGCCTCCTCCAGGAAGCCTCTTCAGTGACTCCAGCCCTCACACATTTCTCCCTGCCGTCAGGGTCCTCCCGCAGGCTCTTAGCAATACCCCCGTGGTCCTAAGGGGCCTCTGTCCTGAGGCCGCCTCCCAACTGGACTGGGCCAGTCCCCAGAGGCCCAACACTTCCCCAAGCCTTAGCCAGGTCCTTCTCTGGGGAGACACGGACTAACCCAGGCCACTCCAAGAGTCCACAGCCTCTGGCACACCTCACGTCAAGACTGCCGGGACCCCATCTTGTGACTGCTGGTCGGAGTGGCTGGTTTCCCCACCAGGCTGGGACTCCCTCAGAGCTTATGCATCTCTGAGGTTAGTGGGTCCAGATGCCCGGTGGGTGTCCCCTCACAGCTTCCATCCTGCAGGTCATTATGTTTTTTAGGAGGTACCTGGGATTGAACCCGGGACCCCATACATGGAAGCAGGCACTCAACCACTGAGCTACACCCGCTCCCCTGTTTGTTTTTAAGTTACGATGTTTTTATAAGAACTGTCTTTCTCACTAGAATGGAGCTCTGTGGCAGCAGGGCTCTCCTCTGCCTCCCCACCCGTGTCCCCAGCAGCCAGCCCACCCCTGCAGCACGCAAGGTGCCTGGCGCCTGCAGGCAGTCATAACCAAGCATCTGCGGCACGAATGAGCTGATAAACCCTGAAATCCTCCCTGACTCCCATAAGCTTTGACCTGACTTTGTGGGGAATGCAGGGCAGGTGGGGCCTCCCCAGTGGCTTCTCCCTGGCTCACCCCACAGCAGAGCCAGGCCCTCTTCCAGGGCCCTCGAGACATGGCAGCGGCAAGACCGCGGCAGAGGCGAGAAGGTGGAGTTCAGAAAAAACTTACAGAGCGAAAGGCAAGGCAAGGCGGCTCAGACCTGGCCTTCTGACCCCCCAGGAATGCCTCAGGGCTGGCCTCCAAGTTCCTAAGGGTTGAGTGTGAGGCACTGAGTCACCTGCTGAGGAGGGGGTGTGCCCACCCCACCTCGGCCCTCATCCTGCCCCTCCCAGGCCAGGGACAATGCCCCCTCACTGGCCCCCAGCCTCCTCTGAAACAGGGGGTCTAGGCCCCAGATGCTGCTGGGCAGGGGTGGGTGGGGAGCAGAAGCAGGAAAGGGGACCCAGGAGGCTCCAAGCCCCAGGGCCCCCCATATGTGTTTCTCCCGAGGTTCCTGTCGTGCCACATGTGGGGGCTGCAATACTAATTGCCACCCCTTATGAAATGTGTACAGCGTGCCAGATTCTTTCGTTTAATTCTCTCAACAACCCTATAAAGTAGGTGAGATTATGCCTCCAGTTTTATAGATGACAAAATATCCCAGAAGCTAAGTAATTTGCCCAAGGTCCCACAGCCAGTAAAGGGCAGGGCAGCGCCTTGGACCAGGCCTATGACGCTCCAAAGCCTGTCTTTGTACCCCTGTGCTCTCTCTTCCATCCTCCGACTCCCTCTGTTCTGGTCTGTCTCTAGGTCCCTGCTTCATTTTTTCTAAGTCTGCCTTTTTGCCCTCTGGGCCCCGTTGTTTCAAGCAGTCTCTAGGCCTCTGCCTGTGTCTCTGCATCTCTCTGTCTTTGTCCCTGATTGGCTATTTATGTCTCTGCCTTTCTCTTTCTCTCTCCTTCCCTGCCTTCTCTTCCTCCTCCTGCTGGCTGCTCCACCCCTGGGTAGGTGCCAGGAATGGCGCCAACACCCTCCCCGGAGATAGGATTGGGCCCCAGGGCCCCTCCAGAGTCCTAGGAGGCCTCTTTCTCCAGCTCGGGGCAGAGTGGTGCACCCTCAGCCCCCTCCCCAGCAGTGGAGGTACGGCGGGTGCCGCCCAGCAGCTCTATCTCTCTCCGGGTTTCCGATCGGTGGATGGGGCTGCCTGGAGAGCAAGTTTCCTCTTCTGGGAAGGTCTGATAGGGAAGGCGGTAGAGGCAGATGCCAACCCTGGCTTCACGGACCAGTGAAGAGAGGAGGGCAGAGGCGAGCCTGGACGACCCAGCCCCTTAGCGGCAGGGTGGGCCACACCAGCTCCATGGGAAGTGTGGTGGGTAGACTTGGGGAAGACCTCAGAAGTGGGAGAGGCGGTGGCAGCAGGGGGCAGGTGACGGGAGCCAGGGAGCTGTGCCCACACCCCAACACAGGCACCGTGCCATGGGTTACATTGGGGGTGGGGGTCAGGGAATCGCTCCCACCTCCCACCAGCAGGCGCAGCTGAGGTGGTTGAGAGCTGACCCCTTGTCCAGTCCCGCCTGGAGCCAAAGCCTGGCTGAGCCTGGGAACCTCAGGCCAGCACAAGCTGTTCCCTGTCCCTGGGGATCGGGGTCACAGCCCAGCCCCAGGAGAGGCCACTCATAAAGGGCCAGAGCAAGGGAGTCTGGGGTCACTGTGGGGAGGCGGAGATGGGGGGTGTGGACTCCCGGGGCCCCTCCCACCACCAGCACCCCCACCCACCTTACTGTTAGCCAGACCTCAGCCCCTCAGGCCCGCGAGGGCTGCCTGGGAGATCCAAGTGCCTGAGACGGTTCGCCACCTTCCTAGCCCTCATAACTAGCAGGGATAGGCAAGGCAGGGACCCCGCCACCTAGGCCCCTTCCCTATACCCTCCTAGCTCGTTCCCCCCAGTGGGGAAAGGGGCAACACTGATAATAACCCCCCACCAGGCGCTGTTCCAAGCGCCACCCGTTTTTGCTCATCTCAGTCCTGTGGAAGGAGAGGTGTCCTGACCAAGGGCCCACACTAGTAAGCTGCAGAGCTGGGATTCAAACTTGGGCAGCCCTGACTCCAAAGGCGGTGAAAGGAGAAGACCCTGTACCCGCTGCTCCCGCCAGCCCCGAGCCCGCGCGGCGGCCACAAAAGCCCGCTAGCAGGCACTGGGAAGGCGCCTCATTTGCATTTCATTTACATGTTGTTCTTTAAGGCTGGACGCCCCAGTCGCCCTCCACTGCCTCCCGCCCGCCGCGCCCGTCACTTCTCTCTCCGTCTGGCTTTCTTCTTCCTCACTCCTGGCCCCGGGGGTCTCGGGCTGCCCGTCGAGGGGGTCTCACGCCCTTTTCCCGGGGTAGGGTCGTGTCGCGGTCCCACCGCGGGAGCCTCCCCGCCGAGGGCATGTGGCCACTCACCTGCCTCGAGGCCCTGTGTCTCCGCCGGCGTGGGGCTGGGACCGCCGGGGTCGCCTGGAGGAGGACTGGGCGGGCTGCGGGAGCTGCGGGGGAGGCGAAGCGCCGCCGACCGCCGGGCGGGGAGCGGCGCGGAGGGGCGGGGGGCAGGAAGGGGGTGGGAACTCGGGCCCTCGCCAAGGCAGGAAGTTTTGACAAGGAAACCGAGAGCCGGGGGAGGGGAGGTGCAGAGTGCCCGGGAGCGAAAGCATGTTGGGGTGGGATGGAGGTAGGCCCAGCTGCGGGGCTGACTCGCAGCAGCCTGGAGCGGGAGCGGGGAGGGCGGAGGTTACTTAGCAGGCGCCCAAGGCCGGAGGCCCTCCCCCGCTTTCCACCAGCTGGGTGGCCTTGGGCCGGTTGCTCAACCTCTCTCGCCTCAGCTTTCCTATCTGCAAAGTGGGGCTGTGGACGAGGACCAATGAGATCGCCTATAGCGGGCATCTTCCCAGTGCTCAGCCCGTGGGAAGCGCCCCCAAACGGCGACCGACCGGCCACATCCTAGTCTGGGATGGCGGCCAGGGAGGGGTTCCTCCTCTTCTCCTGTGGCCCTAAATCACACCGAGGGAGGGCGTGATGCCGGGAAGCGGACTCCCAGGCAGTGCCGGGCTCTGCCCGCGCCCTCCACCGCTCAACCCCTCTGCTCCGGGATCCCTGGCGCTCCTGTCCACCGACGCGCAGCAGCTTCTGGGCAGACCCAGCCGCGCGCGGGCGCCACCTCGCGGCCACTGGACCAGCGTCCTCCCCCCGCAGCCCGCAGCGGGACCTCGGAGAATGTCCTTACTCCGGAGCTCGTCACCCTGTACCCCGTCCTTCTTAGGGCACCGACCTTCCCTTATCAGTCTCTGAGGGGACGGAGACAATTAGTGTAACAACTAACATTTTTTTTTTTTTAACAACTAACATTTGATTCCATCGAATGTACTGTCTCATTTAATCCTGAACTCGAGATTGGTTCCATCATTATGTCATCAATTTACACATTTTGAAACGGATTTCCAGCGTGCTTAGGACACTGGTGAGTGGCAGAAGCAGGATTTGAACTGAGGCCTTTAGTTTGTCTGATTACATGGCCCGCTCTCCAAACCAGCCCATCACACAGCCTGCCCCAGGAGCCCCAGGAGCCCCAGGAGCCTGCCTCCCCGGGAGAGATTCAAACGCCAACGTTTTTGAGGTATAACTGGCAGACAATAAAAATGTCCCCCTTTAAGGGTACCAGTCTATGAGTTTTGACAAATATGTTCACCTGTGTAACTACCCCCCCATCAATTTTTTTTTTTTAAATTTTTCTCATCACTTCAGAAAGGTCCCTCCTGCCCCTGTGCAGATAAAACCCCACGCCCTAACTCCATTCCCATCCGCAATCCCAGCCCTATGCAATCCCTGACCTTTCTGTCACTGTAGATGTTTGTTCTAGAATTTCATATAAATGGAATCATAGAATATGTACTCATTTATGTCTAGCTTCTTTCACTTACCATAAAGATTTTCGTATTTCATGTCTTTATTGCTGAGCAGTAGTCCACTGCATGGATATACCATAATTTGTCTTATCTTACACCATTTGATGGGCAACTCGGTTTTTTTCTGGTTTAGGGCTATTATGAATAAAGCTACTATGAGCATTCCAGTACAGGTTTTGTGTGACATATGTTTTTATTTGTCTTGTTAGCTACTTAGGAGTGAGTTTGCTGGGTCACAAGTTACAAGTTCTTTATGTAGTCTGGCTTCAAGTCCATTGTCAGAAACATGTATTTAGAATATTTTCTATGTGAGAGACAAGGGTGCTTTGAGGAGTGGGGAAGGGGGGTGGACAAGATGGTGCTGCTGGCTTTGGGAAAGGAAGGGAAGAAGACAGGGTTGGAGGTTGCCTTTCCTGACTTCAATGCCACCAAGAGACTCCAGCAGGGGGCAGCAGAAACCAGAGCATAATGCAAGGGCAGGGAGGTCAAAGACTATAGAGTGGAGGCATATTGGAGGCCAGAGGGGCCTTAAAGGTCATCTGATCCAGTCTCTTGAAGGGGCAGATGAGAACCAGAGCTGCAGCAAGGAGGAAGGACATACCCTTTCCCTCCCCTTCACCTGGAAGGTCCCATGCTTCCACATTCAGCTCAACTGCCCCTTTTTCTCCAAGCCTCTCCAACCCCTAGCCCTTTCCCCCCTCCCCATATAAAAGTATGACACACCTCCCTAGACCCTGGGTGCTTCATGGACTGAAGCCAGGTCAAACTCATCCTTATGCCCCCGATACCGGGTACAAAGTAAGTGTTAGAATGAACAGCTGACATGCTCTGCAGTGCTCTGACTCCTGGGCCCAGCCCTAAAGCTAGAAGGCCAGAAGTCCCTCTGAGGCCTCCCAGGAAGGTAGGAGGGTTCTGAGCCCCTCATTCATCCTTCTGTTGATGTTGATAATATCTCCTTACTTTTACTGAGCACCTAGTGATTACCCAGGCACTATTCTACATCCTTTATATATAATAACTTACTCAGGTGATAAATAAAAGTTCCTTGCCCTCAAAGAGTTCACATGCTAGTTGGGGAAACAAGCAATTATTCATTCAACAAATATTTATTGAGCACCTATTATGTGCAGGCATGGGGGGTTCAGCTGCAAATAAAACAGACAAAAATCTTTGTCCAAATATGGAAGGTGAAAATGAAGCTTGCATTCTAGTAGTGGTAGTGGTAGAGAGATGATAAAATAAATCCACAAAATCATGACAAACATGATGATAGTGCTATGAAGAAGAAAGAAAATGGGAGGGGGAGAGGAAGTACTGGGGGGGTAGTGCAGTTTTTGGAAAGGTGGTCAGGGATAGCCTCACTGAAAAGATGTCCTCCAGGTAAAGACCTAATGAAGGTAAAGGAGGGAGCCACACAGATTTCTGGGGGGAAAGCATTACAAACAGGTGGAACAGCAAGTACAAAGGCCCTGAGGCCAGAGAGTGTGCCATGTTCAAAGACTAGCAAGGAGGCTGGAACAGTGAGTGATGGAGAGAGTGGTAGGAGATGTTGAGAACAGAGGCATAATGGGTGGTCCTACAGGGCCTTGTACCATGGTAAGTGTGTTAGATTTTGCCCTGTGTGAGAGGGGGAGGCATTGGAGGATTTTGAGCAGAAGAAGTACATGATCCAATTCAGGTTTTAAAAGAATCACCATGGCTGTTGTGTTGAGAATAGGTTGTAGGGAGGAAGCAAGGGTAGAAGCAGGGAGCGTCGTGAGGAGGCTGCTGCAGTAATGCAGGTGAGCAATGGTGGTGTCTTGGACCAACACAAGTTGGACTGAAAGGATGGGTGATGGTCCACAGCAGAGCTCAGCAAGATGAGAGCATAACAGAACAGCAGGTGCTAACAGAGGGAAGCTGGAGGCACAGCATGGGTGTCTCTTCCCTCCAGGATGGGAGGGGTTGGTGAGAAGTCCTAGAGGCAGATGCCTTCAAGGATTGCGAGCAGAGCATCCTGACTCCTGGGAGAGGGCTGAGCATTGAACATGAGGCTGGTCTCACTGTCTCTGGCACACACGACTCACCTCAAGATGCTGAGTGGGTTGGCACACCTCACAAGCCACTGCTGTCTCCCTGCCAGCCCCGCAGAGATGCACTTGCCAGAACACAGAGAGAGAGGGAGCAGCCTCTGCCCCCACCTATCCCTCAGGTGAGCGCAGGGCCTGAGTCAGAGCTGCAAGGATGGGTGATGGCCTCACAGGGGAGCCCAGCAAGAGGAGAGCATCCGGCTACTCTCCCTGCCTCTCAGGCCATTCGCACAAAGCAGCTGGGCCATGCTGAGCCAAGATTGTCATAAATGCTTGGGGAAGATCCTGATGACACTGGTGAGAATGACCTATCAGGGGCCGTGCCCAGCCAACCCCCCTCCATCACTGTCTTAGGTCTTATGTGAGTGTGGGTGATGGGGGGCGGATTCCAAGCCCTGGCCAAGACCCCCACCTGCCCAGCTTCCCTCCTGGCCTCCCCTCTATTTCAGGCTCCTAGGTCCCTGCCCGGGCGGCTCCTGGCCTGAATCTGCCCACAGGGCCCCTAGCCCCCTCCATTCCCCCTCCCAGGCTCTCGCCTGCCCGCCAGCCTGCCTGGCACTCCCCTCCCACCCACCCCCTCCACTTTAGCTGTAATCACAGCTCAGCCCAGACCGCCCCCCCTCCTGTGAATAATTGGGGTTGATTTAGGGGCTATCAGGGGAGGGGGGGCTAATGGAGTTCGTGGGGGGCCGCCCTGGTGATGAGGGGAAGGTTGAGAGGCAATTAGCAGGGCCGACAGCCTGGGGAATCACCTAATGCGCCTGCGGGAAGGGCCAGTGAAGGGTTTGTGGGGAGGGGGCGGCCTGCCCACCCCCACATCCAGGGCAGACTTGGACTTGAGGAGGGATCTGGTCCTTCCCTCAGTAGGAGGTTGGAGGACAGATATCAGGAGGGACTTCCAGAAAAACAAGGACAAGGGGCAGGGAGGGAGAAGGGGGCAGGAGTCATTAAGGGGAGGGAGGAGGCTGACAGGATAATGCAGGAGCTCCTGGTCCCCCCCAGCTCCCCACTCACACACACTCACACACGGTGCCCCAGCCAAATCCTATCCCTCGCTAGGGACCAGCTCCTGATTAATACCAGCATTAGCCTGCACGCTCGCCTCCCAGCCTCCTGGCCATTAATTACCTCCTCTCTGAGCCCAACAGGGGAAGCTGGCTTCTCCAGGCCAAAGGACCCAAGCGTCTGACCCCTGCCTGGAGAAGCTACTCCTGCCGCCTCCTTCCTGCTTCCAAAGGGAAGGGGAGAGGGAATCTGGAGGAAGGAAGGAAGGGGAGGGAGAGAGGGAGGGAGTGATGGAGGGGGGAGGTTGGTTGTGCTCTTGGCCCCCAGCTTTCCCAAACCCCTTGGAGTTTTCCTGCTGTCTAAATATTGACTCCACCCCCACCCCTGGAGGTGGGAGACCTCTGGCTGGAAACGCGGCAGAGGGACCCTCTCTGGGTAAGGTGGCCAGCCAGACCCCTGAGCTGCTTCTCTCGCCTGCATCCAGCAGACCTGCACACACAGGCTGTGCCACACAATCACAAAACTAGACACACCAGGGTGGAAGCCACCAGGGGATGGGGAAGGGGTGACATGCCCCACTGTGAGTGCCCCACACACCTGCAGACAATCCCATTAAGAAGATTCGGTTCAGAACCAGTGGCTGCCTGGAGTGTCACAAAGTGTTAGTGGAGGAGGCCCTGCCTCATATCTGAGCCTCAGGTGGAGGGATCCCCTCCCTTCTCCCCCTTGGGCTGACATCTTGAATCTCCCTAGTTTGATTGCTCTCTCTCTCTCTCTCTCTGTCCCTCTCACACACACACTCACCCTGACACCCAAAAGCAAGTGTAATGAATTAAAACCAAGCCCACTTCCAGCCCAGCTTTGAGGCCTGAATGCCTGTCTAACCCACGCCCCAGTCTGCTTCTTGCCCAGGACCTCAAGCGCCTACTCCCCTCTCAGCACCCCTGCCTAACCCCTGCCTCCCGCCAGCCCTGGCCTCCCGCACTGTGTCTCTACCTGTTTTCCTTTGAGAAGGCCCAGGCAGCCCAGCTCTCATGCCAATATACGGGCTGGGGGGCTCCGTGAGGAGTTTCTGAACCTCCCCCAGCAGCCCTCCTGAGTCCCGTTGTGAGGCCAAATGAGCCTGGAGACCTGACAGTCGATATCCCTCAAAGATGAGGACGCTAATAACTTTACCCCCTCTTGTCCAACTCTCGCCTACATTAGCCCTGACCACAGGCCCCAGGCAGCTGGGACCTGCAGCAGGCAGGCCTAGAGCCCAGTAACCCCTTCAGATCCAGGTGGGAAGCAGGCAGGCAGACTATAGGAAGGACTTCCTGGCACTCAGAAATGGAAGGCCAAGGGGATAAGGGAGAGAAAGCCTTGGAAGCATGTCCCTCCCCTCCTTGCTCCCCATTCCTGGGTAGATACTGTTAGAGACCTGACTTGGGGTCTGCAAGAGTTTGTGACCCCAGAAATACCTTACAGGGATGCCAAGGTCCCTGTCTAACCCTGGAGGACTGTCCGGAGGTGGTGAGCTGGGAGGGGAGTTGGGGTGGGGGTCAGACTCTGCCTCCCACAGTGCCTAGAGGCTCCTCCTCCACCAGGGCTTGTCGGGGCAGCACAGAGGCCTGGAGCCCACATGGCTTCAGAAGGAGGAGCCGCTCCACACCCCACACACTCTCCAGCAGGCAAGGCCCCTCTCTGAAGCAACTGCAGCTTGAACGGTGGTCAGGACAGGGACAAGAGCTTCTTTTCTGGGAGTACCCAAGGCCTTGTGGCAGGAGACAGAAGGGGAGGAGGGATAGGGAGGAGGAATGGGAAAGAGTAATAAAAACATCGAACATCTACATCGCACCGACCACAGGCCAGGTCCTGCTAGAAGAGCTTTGTCCATGGGGTTTGTTTAAACCTCCTATCAGCCCTATGAGGTTAGGGCTATTATTACCCCCACTTTGCAGAGGAGGGCACTAAGGCACAGAGAGGTTGAATAAATTGCCCAGGGTCACACAGCAGGTAAGTGGCAGAATCAGGCTTTAGATCCAGGCAGTCTGGCTCTGGAGTCTAGAAGCTGAACCACCAGGCAACACATTCCTGGGAGAAGAGGAATGGGACTCAGTTTAGTGGGAAGGTGGGCTGCAGAGCCTCTTGTTCCAAGTGCTGGATGCAAGGCAGGGCTCAGAGAAAGGGACACTGCTGCCAGGGGCTCTGCTCCTGTGGACCTGTTCTCTCCTTCTGTATCTCGGTGGCTCTGCCTTTTTCTCATATACACACGTCCTGGTCCCAGCACTGCTCTGGCCTGCTGCTCTCCCTCTGCCCCATTCCCTTCCCTGTCTCCAGGTGGGCTCCTCCCGCAGCTCCAGCCCTGAGCCCTGGGCCCTGTCTTGTCTCTTCTCTCCTGGCTCCAGATGGCTTTTCTCCTTACTACACCAGAGCCAAAGCTGCTCAAACTTTCCATATTAGCACTGGAGGCTGTCAGAGCTGGGGTGGGGGTGGGGGTGGAGAGAGACAGTTTGGGAGGGGACTGATGCTCAGAACAATGGAGTCACCTCACTGTCCCTTGGGGTCCTGGACTGTCTGGTGGCTTGGCCTCAAAGGAGGCTGAAAGTCAGGATTCCTGGGTCCTGGCCCCTCCAGGGACTGCCCTCTTCCAGGGACAGCCTGTCCAAGGCCACTTCAGGAATTTGGCAAGACAGGTTCTCTCCAGCTGGTACTTAGCCTAGAGCCTGTGGAGTCTGGAATTCTCTCTAGGATCTAACTTCTGCCTGGGAGCCCAAGAGGGGCACAGGACAGAACATTCTTCATCCCTGCTGCCCCAGCCCTCTGCCCACACTGTTCCTGGAAACCTGAACAGAAGCTCTGCTCTCCTGTCGGGAATAGAGCCCTTGGGGGAGCAGGGCGGGAAGGAGGCAGATGCTGGTTAGGAAGGCTGAGGGGGTCTGGAGGGGCTTGGACCCCTGGGTTCCCTAGAGACCCCATCCCAGTGTTGGGGATCCTTGGGAGGCGCCAATGGATTCTGCACCACATCTAGGGTCTTCTCCCCAGAGTAGGTACAGAGGAGCTGGAAGAGAGGGGAATTCTGTGTTCTTTCTTCAATGCTGGGTGTCTCTAAGGTGCCCACTATCCTTTCTGGGTTGGCTTCTGCCTTCCAACCAAGAGAGCCCTCTCTGAGAGTGGAGAGATGGAAGAAGGCGCCTAGGCCAGGTCTGGGAGAGCCAGATGGCCAATGCCCACAGCCTCAGGTTGCTGTTGTGGTCCCAGCCCCCTGTGTGGTCCCCAGGGCCCTATCCCATCGATCCCCCCTGCAGGCGTCCATCTCAGCTGGTGCTCAGGCCCTGGTGGTGGTGGTGGGGAAGCTAATGGACTTGGCACAGCCAGGAGGTAATTAACAGGGAGGGAGCAGGGGCCGCGGCAGGGTGGAGGGGGCACAGTTAATGACAGTGGAATCCAACAGCTCTGAGTGATCGGGGGTGCTGTGTGTGTGAGCTCTGTGTATGTGTGTGTGTTTGCACGTGTGTGCCTGGGCCCCGTGGGGTAGGCCAGGGTGCCTGTCGATGTACATGTCCACACATCTATCAGTGGAGGGGAGGAAGTCGGGGGTCTTTCAGGCCACTAAGCTGATAATGTGGGTGGAGTCCCCCTCTCTACCCCACCCCCATGACACTGCCCCAGGCCCAGATTGCCTGAAGGGGTTGAAGTGAAGGGCTTCAGTTCTTCCCTGATCAATGAAAGCTATCTAGTTCCCTCTCCCACCCCACGCTCTCCTGGAATTTTCCTTTCCCTCTCCAAATCTTGTTCCCAGAACCCCTCACCTCCCAGGCCAACCTGCCCAGCTTTTCCAGCAATGCCATCAGCTGCGGCTTTAAAAGCCTCTGATTCCCTGGTGCATTCGACCCTGGAAAATATTCCACATGCCCTGGCAGTCCCTTCTGCTCCTGACCTCCATCTCTGCTGCTTCGTGATGGCCCCAGTCCTGCTCAATGTGGGACCCCTTTGTGCCTCCATCCACAGAGCCTCCAACTCTGGAAGCATCCTACCCCCTTTCTCCCGAAGAGAGGCTCACGAGGTGGTGGTGGTGAAATAGAGAGCCCCCGCTCAGGAGTCCATGTGGCCTTCCAGGACATTCCATTCCACTGCTTGTCCTACCTGAGTCTGTTTACAGCTCACCTCACCTCTCTGTCTCCTCTATGTCTGTGTGTCTCTCTCCTCTCGCACTGTCTGCACATCTCAATCTGTCTCCCTTGCAGACTCTCTCCTTGTCTCCATGTGGCCCCTGTCTGTGTCTGCAACTGCTCCTGGGCTCACCTGTTGGACCGGCCCTGCCCATGTCCCTGCCCCCTCTCCTGCCATTCATTTTCATTCCTTGGGCCTTAGGTGCCCTCCCTCATTCTGGTGGTGGAGCTCCAGCCCCACCCATCCCTGGGGGAGAGAGGAGGGCATGTGAGCCTGGCCCTCAAGGACCTGGTCCCCCACCCCCACCCCCCATCAATCAGCCCGCAGCCCTGGTCAGACCTCCATTAGCACTAACCAGCCTGGACAAGAGGCAGACGCCACCGGGCAAGGCTTAGGGGTGATAAGACTCAGATTGAATCATGGGGGGGGGCACCCAGGGACATGAGACAGCCACGCGATTAGCCCTGAGGAGACGTGGGGAGCGTGGGTTATTGCAGGAGCTGGGCAGGTGATTGGAAATGATGGGGCTGCGATGGGAGGGGTGGGGAAGTCGCTCCTCCCAGGCTCCATGGTGGAGTGCAAGCCCTCGGGTTGGAGAAGATGGGGGCAGGGCCCAGGCCCTCTGCTGGGATGGGGCTGGGGGCACCTCACCCAGCCTTGGTGCTGAAAGGAGTTCAGGCCACTCAGTAAGGCCAGGGGTGTTCAGAGAGGCAGAGTGGAAGGGAGGCGGGCTGGGATGGGGAGATGGCTCTGAACTTAGGAAATCGCCACTGTGCCCAGTCCCTGGCCCCCAGGTGCTGATCTCAAAACATTTACAGCCAAGGCAGGGGCAGGGGCCGGAACAAGGGTCCTGCCTCCTCCTCACCAGCCCTCAATCCTGCTCCATCCCCTCCCCGGCCACGTGCTCCCTCTTGCCCCAGCCCTCCGCGCGCTCTCTTTCTCCTCCATTTGTTCCCCGTGTGCTTGCTCTGTTCTGGGCACAAGCAGACAAAAGCAGGACTCACCCCTCCGTGCTTCCACCCTGTCCCCCGGGACATCTAACTCCCATCCCTCCCCCGGCAGCACCAGCCTTCCTGGACGTGAAGTACAGAGAGGGCAACTGGGCTCCGAAGGTCGGGGCAGCTTGACTTGAGGCTCCACCAGGTGAACGGGGGGTCCACAGGACTGGGACCCAAACCACAGCCACAGCGTGGGTAGGTGGGGGTGACAGTTGCATGGAGCTGGGTAGGTGGCTGAGGGGAGCTAGAGAGGGGGAGGATCCCAGAGGCCACCCCCTACCTGAGTCCCCTGGTGACGACATCATCTCAAGAATTAGCAAGAGACACAGTCAAGGGGTAATAAATATAATTGCTGGGATGGAACCCTGCCGAAAGAAGCGGGGACATCCTCCACTCCCGGCCCCCACCAGGTCCCTCCTGCATGCTGAGGGTGAGTTAGAAGCTTTGAAGATCACCCGGGGTGCTGGGAGCTATGGGGGCTGCCCAGGGCCCCAGTATTCCAGCTACCCACGCCGCCGAGCCCCTGGACTGTTCCTCTAGCCCAGGACGTCCAGGTAGACGGGAGGCGCCTGGGCCAGGGCTTGCAGCCGAGCATACACATCCTTGATGCTGTGGCGTTGCTGGGGCTCCCGCTGCCAGCAGCCCCGCATAATGGCGTAGACCTCGGGTGGGCAGGCACGCGGCCGCTCCAGCTCACGGCCCTGCGTGATGCACTCAATCGCCTGGGGCCATGGCCACCGGACAGAGAAGAAAGCACATTAGGCTGTGGCAGGAGAGGGCAGCCAGCCCCCGCACTACCCCCGCCTCACTGTGGCTCCAAAGGCAGCCTTGGGGCTGATCACCTAAATGGACACAGTAAACCCCAAGAACCCTTTCTATTCTGACACTGAATAGTGGGAAGGATTAAGGCTGGATTCTGGGAAGGAGGATTTCTTCCGGAGGAGCTGGAATCAGCCCCTAAGGAGACTTGCCAGGTGGGTTGAGGAAGTGGAGGGGCTAAGACATTTGCAAACTCTGTCAGGTTAGTGTTGAGGCCCGAATGGAGGAGGGGAAGAGTGTTCCACCTCTCAGCTCCAGAGGGAAAAAACAAAATAGAGCAGGAATGTGGTTAAACGCCTTGAAAAATGGCTGGCTTGCATTTAAGGTAGAGGGCCAACCCACTTCTCCCTTTGGTGGGTTCCACTCTGTGGGGACCAATCTCCTCCAAAAATAAACTTCAGCAGGAAGGATCAAAGTTAGACTCCAAGAAGGACTGCTAGAGCAACTAAGGGACCCAAAGAAAGAGAGACAGTGGCAGAGAGATGGTGGGAGAAGGGGCCTGTAGCTTCTTCCCTCCCCCAGGCCCCCATTAGAAGACTTGGGTTATGGGCAGCACTAATTCCATTCCTCCTCTCAGTGCTTGAGAAAATTAAAATCTATAACCCTCTCCCCCACCCCTCCAGCCTCCAGGGAGCAGACTGCATTAGGAAGAGAAATGGAAACTGACAGCTGTGAGCCAAGGAGCGGGTAGGGAAGCTGCTCTGGGAGACAGAACACCTGGGGCATGCACTGGCTGTGTCCATCCGTGGGGGGGAGGCAGGACTGTCCTTATGACAGTCTAGCCTTCACCCTTCCTGCTACAGTGCCAGGCCCTCTTGTGCTGGGCTGCTCTTCCCGTGCCTCTCCTTTCCACCCTGATAATGCCCACTAGGATTAGAATGTAGCTAGGGTTGGGGATCTTGGCTCCAAGTGCTTTGAGGTCCCCCACCCCACCCTGGGGGAGCTGAGTGATCCTGGGCTTAGGACCCTAAATGGAGGCAAGAATAGGAGCAAGAAAGGAAGGAAAAGAAAGAGGAAGAGAATGGCTTGGAGAGGCAGGATGCTGGGGTGGGTACCCCAGCGGCAGTGGGATGAGGGGCAGAATGGATCTCAGAGAATCCAGCTCCCTGATAAAGGGACCTGAAGGGGCCGGGAGGGGGCGGTGGCTGGCCGGGGTGGCCCACGGGGCGGGGCTGACCTCGGTATTGGAGAGCTGGTACCAGGGCTGCTTGCCGTAGGTGAAGATCTCCCAGAGCACCACGCCGAAGCTCCACACGTCGCTCTCGGTGGTGAACTTGCGGTAGAGGATGCTCTCAGGTGGCATCCAGCGGATAGGCAGCATGGTGCGGCCTCCCACCTGCAGGCAGCCCACGCCCTGTCACCTCGAGGAGGCGCCCGCCCGCGACAGGCCCTCCTGCGCAGAGCCCACCCCCGGGCCCGTCATTAAAAATAAATGGACATGGGTCTCGGGGCCAGGGCTAAGAGGGAAAAACCGATGGTGCCGTTTCTGTCTGGAATAGAGACAGACCCTCCTCCACTAGGGGCCGAGGAGGTGGAAGGAGGGTTAAAAACCAGAGCCAGAGCGCCTCAGACCCCACACCGCGCCGAGGAAGAGGAAGGCATGCCCGGCAAGACGGCCCTCTGCAGGGAAACCCGGGTCCACAGTGCCTAGAGTTTGGATGCTGGGGTGGGGGTGGACGGACGTGAGAGGGGAAGGCCCTTACGCGGTAATAGTCGGTGCTGTAGATATCTCTGCTCATGCCGAAGTCACCGATCTTGACCACTAGCCCCTGACCCACCAGACAGTTGCGCGTGGCCAGATCCCGGTGCACGAAGTGCAGACCCGCCAAGTACACCATCCCTGCCGCGACCTGGCTTGCCACGGCCAGCAGCTGCCCCAGGCCCAGGGGCCCGGGAGCCACGTCCTCCCTGCCAGCCAGCAACTTGGCATCGGGTCCATGGGACCTGCGAAGGAGGGAGGAGAAGGGGTGTCCTGGCAGGGAGAGAACCCTCAGGAATTGAGGAAGGGGATCCCGGGGAGCTAGGCTGGGGTGGGGGAGGGGACTCGGGGGACAGGAGATGGAAGAAGGAAAGAAAGAACAGGGAGGAAGCTGTCCACAGGGGCTGGGATGGAGCTCCCAGGCAGGTGTGCCCACTTCCAGGGCTTCCACCAGAGCCCCGAGTTCCTACATCCGTGGCCCCCTCTCAGGCGACCCCACCTTCCAGCTCCTCCCGTAGCCTGGGCCCCAGAGCCTCACCCTGTCTGGGGAGATGGGCTCTTCTCTGCCCTTCTCCATGGACATTTCTCGTCCACGGACACCTCAGACTCAGCCCTTCCCAAGCTGAGCCCGGCATTTCCCCCCCAAGTCTGCCCCTGCCTCAGTGAAGGAAACTTCTCCCCGCCAGGCTCTGAGCCTGAAACCCGGAAGTCCTTCTTGAGGCCTCTGTCTCTTACCTCTGCCCTCAATATCCAGCCACTCCTGTGGAGTCTTCCTCCCTTCCAAAGGTCTCCAGGAGGCCCTCCTGCTCCCCACAGCCACCACTCCAGGTCAATCCCTGGTCACGCATCTCTATTCCTTCTTCTGAACCTCTGCCTGAGCTAAACCCTCTGAAATAATGCCCTTTCCCACTGGCCAACTTTCTCCTCATTCAAGCTTTTCTTCATTTATACCAGATATTCGTTAAACATCTCCCATGCGCCAGGCGCTGAAGCTACGGTGAAGAGTACAGTGCAAGGAAATGGGTCACAGCAGCGCAGTGTGAGGGGCAATGATGGACACTTGGGGTGGAGATGGAGGAAATCAAGGAAGGCTTCCTAGAGGAAGGGGTGCCTCCAACTGAGACACAAGACCCAAGGAGGACAGGTGGGTAAGCCATTCGAAGGGGGCAGGGATGGAGTGCATGATGTGGTTGGGAGGGAGTCCAGTATACCAGGCAGAGGGATCCGTAAGTACAAAGGCCCAGAGTCGAGAAGGGCAGATGGTCCCTCCTAGGGGAAGTCTTCCATACTCGTCCAGAGGCATTCCAGAGCCCCTCCTCTGAGTCCCCCAGTGCTCTGTCCAGCATTTAGAGTGAGCCCTCCTGGACTGCCAGTAGCATCCATCTCCTCCCGTGGCCTGGGCCCCAGATGCAGGCGTCCCCCTGACCCACATTCTCAGTGCCAGCACCGAACCCTGACTGGTGAGATGGGCTCCACTCTGGCCTTCTCTTGACTTGGGTTCCTCTGTGCCAACCCAGCCTCCACACTCTTCACCTCAAGTCTGGCCTCACCTTCCTTCTGCTCCACACCTTCCACTGGCTCCCCCAATCCACCAAATACGCTCAGATTCAGGGTCTCTCCCAGCTGAATTCTGCAGCCTCTCTGTGTGAATGACCCCTCACTACCACAGGGGACGCTTGGGGGACAAATCCCAACCATCAACGGGACCACTACGCAGTGTTTTCTCACCCGGCATCATAGCCCCCACTGCCTCTTCTTATCGACGGGGAAACTGAGGTCAAAAAGAAAAGTTACTTGGCAAGGGAGCAGGCAGAGCCATGACCCGAGGCCAAGCTTCCATATTCCAAACCCTGACCTCCCTATGCCCCAGGCTGCCCCCTTCTCACAGGGGGCCCATCTCATCTGAGAAGGACACACCAAAGGGAGGGTGAGATCATCACAGACAGCCAGGGGTTGAAGGGAGGGACTCTGCCTTTCAGTTACAACTGCCACGGCCATTCACTAGCTGCATGCCCTTGGGCCAGCCACTTAACCTCTTTAAGCCCCATCTGTGAAATGGGCACGTTTGTTGACATTATTAAAATTATCAGCACAAGGGAGCATATGTGGCTCAAGCGGTTGAGTGCCCACCTCCCACATGGGAAGTCCCGGGTTCAGTTCCGGGTGCCTGCTAAAAAAAAAATAAAAAAAAAAA
>JAQZBX010034796.1:0-24842 GCA_029593785.1 Cabassous unicinctus | reverse complement strand
TGGTGCTCAACCACTGAGCCACATCAGCCCCCCTTAGTTGGTTTCTTTTTTTTTTTTCTTCAAAGATTTATTTAATTTGTTTATTCCCCTCCTCCCTTGTTTGCGCTCGCTGTCTGCTTGGCTTCTCTTTAGGAGGCACTGGAAACTGAACCCGGGGCCACCCATGTGGGAGACAGGCGCTCAATTGCTTGAGCCACTTCAGCTCCCTGGTTTGTTCTGTCTCTCATTGTCTTTCCTCTTTGTTGCGTTATCTTGTTGAGTCAGCTCGCTGTGCCTGCCTGTTGCACCAGCTTGCTTTCTCCAGGAGGCCCTGGGAACCAAACCTGAGACTTCCCACGTGGTAGGTGGGAGACCAATTGCTTGAGCCACATATGCTTCCCTCCCTCAGAAGGTTTTTCCATTTGGTTTTGCTTTTTTTTGTTTGTTTTTTAGGAGGCACCGGGCCTGAACCCGGGACCTCCCATGTGGGAAGTAGGCGCTTAACTGCTTGAGCCACATCAACTCCCCTGGTACTGTGTTTTGATATCTTGTTTTGTTCCAAAAGCCTCTTCACTTAATTAAAAGTGTTATTCATGAAACTTTACTATTTGACACCAATTTAATCAATCCCTTATATCCAGTTTCATTACAATCTGTGCATCTATAAAATATTTGAGCACTTTTACTTCACAAAGTGTGAAGCACCACATGTAATACACACATAAGCACACATACAGACACACACATAGAACTAAATCGTTTCCAAATTCTTTAATGTTAAGTTCTATTTGCTACCTGTATCAAGAAATTAAGTTAAAACTTTTTCTCTAGAAAAAGTTACTTTCCAGGTGGTATTTTCCTGCTAATGACATACCTAACTTTAGGGACCACCAAATTGCATGGGAGACAAAAGGTGGTCAGACATCTTCACAGAAAATGAACCACTGACATCTTCCTCCCCTCCTTCTTTTCCTTTCCTCTTTTCTATCTTTTCGCTATCTGTGGTTCTCAGCCTCCATTCCCTGTCTCATCTTTCTTTGCCAGTTTTAAAAGTTTCTTTAGGTAGTACTGTGTGCTAAGCATTGTTTTAAATACTTATGTGTTACCTGTTATTAACTCATTTAATTTTTATAGTTCAGTACTAATATTAACCTCATGTAACAGACAAGGAAACTAAAACAAACACGTTAAGTAACATACCCAATTCTTAGACCTGGTGAGTGGCAGAGCCAGGATCTGAATCTAGGAATTTTAGCCCCCCAGTCCAAGATCTTTATCATGATTTTCTTTTCCCTCTAAAATAACTAATATATATGTGTACTATGAGCCAGGCACCATTATATGTCCTTTATAAATATAGTAATTCATGCATACTTTGTAAAACCTTTTGAAGTAGGTAATATTTTACAAATGAGGAAACTGAGGCAAGAAAGGTTAAATAACTAAGTTTCACAGCTTATTGCCAGAAATGAGATTTGAACCCAGTGAGTCTGGCTAGAGTCGGGTGCTTAGTCAATATTCTTATTCCTTCTCAATAACAGAAAAGAAAGTAGTATTATATAAGGATAGCACAAAATATGAAGAGATAAGAATCCCTCTTTCTACCACACAAAGATAGAGAATGTGGACGAAAGGTACACATATACACAGTTAACATATGTGGCCAATCATCCACAAAATATGCTTCACAGCCATTCTCACTCCAAGCTATAAATATCTAATTCTGTTTACTTGGGTGTCTATGTTCATGCTGGACGTATACGCTCTCATACCTCCCTTCCCTTGCTGCTTTGGTCACCTTCAGAAGACACATAAGAAAAACGGCACTCATTCTGTGCATTCTGCGGGCAGTATAAGTTAGTTGCTATCTCCTTTGCTGCTGTATTTTCCTTCATATAGCTTATTGGGTTCTATTACAGTACATAATTTACTTTACAACATTTTTGTTTTCCCCTACTAGAATATAAATCCCAAATGGCAGGAATTAGAATTCAAAAATTATCTCCAGAACCCAGAATAATGCGTGGCACATAGTAGGTACTCAATAAGTATTTGTTGAAAGACTGAATTTGATATGACTACTGCATAATCTTAACACAAGTGATTTAATGTATTTTATTTCTTACGTTGAATTAAATGGTATATGGGATGGATTAAAACATTTTATGAATAACATTACTTTTTATAAATTATTCTAACAGAAGTCTTTTCTGTATAGAGAGCCATAAGGAAGGATATTTATTTGGGGAAAATATGGTTGCTATAATGGGAAATCTTGCTATTTACTGGAGTACCTCAAGAATATGTTCATGTAACTGAGTGATAAACACACTAACACATGCATATGAGGCATTCAAAAAACTTGATAGTTTAAAAAAAGATTTATTTTTTAAAAGGAATCGCAATGGAATTACAGTAGCATCTTTTTGTGAAGAAAAGAACTAAATGCTTCTCTATATAAAGAATGAAAATAGTGGGATTTCTGGAGTCCCAGTCATATATACATTGTAAATGATATGGAGGATCCAAGTACAGACTAAAATTAATCAAATTTGTAAATGGTATGAACTTCAACCAATGGCAAGAAACGATAGCAAATTCGTTCAAGATTGTTCAAGGAGGCAGAAAGTAGGCAGGACAAAATACGGGAAAACATAAAAACTGTTTCAGTAGCACACTGTATTAATTTAAAATGATATAGAAATTGGATTAGCATTGCTCCTATAGATGGTAGATATATACAAACAAGAAAAGCAATAGATTTTTATACAACAGTTATCCCAGATGACTCCATGCTACTCTAACATGTTATACTCATTTGTTTTTTCAATCTTTCCTTTCTTCTCAATCCCTAAGATGATTTCTTGAGAAGACTTCTATAGGAAGAAAATGCATTACATATCTGTCCAGAGGAGAATTTTCACTGTGGGTTGCAAGCAGTATTAGAAAAGAAAAAAAGAAGAAGAGAAAAAAGAAACAACAGAATAGCAGCTAATAGAATATACCATATACCATAGGTGGTAAGGGTATTCACTGTGTTGTCAAAATTGTTTCAGATACACACACACACATATAAAAACCCATACATATATTTGTAAACATATGCACACAAAAACATATACATATATGTGTAGTGGTTGCCATGTAAGATGAAATTAGTTTAGTATGGGTCATAGTCAAAAATTATGAAAGCCATTTGTCCAGTAGTTATATTTTTCTAATTATAAAAGACTAAATTTATATTCAAACCAGTTCAAATGCAAACTAGTCTTAGGTCAATTTTGTGGGCAGTCTTCTCAGAGCTTGATACCTTGGTGAAAATTTTAGATTAGAAGAGTGTAGGGGGGGCGGATGTGGCTCAAATGGTTGGGCATTCGTCTGCCATATGGAGGGACCTGGGTTCGATCCCCGGGACCTCCCGGTAAAATTAAAAAATATATATAGAAGGCGCATGGGCTGCCAGGCTCTGTGTGCCGGTGAGCCGCCAGGTCCCGGGAGCCAGGCAGCAAGATGATGACGTAAAAGGAGAGAGACAAGACGAGATGCTCCGAAAGCTCCGAAAACCAGGAGCCGAGGTGGCGCAGATGGCTAGAACACCTCTCTCCTACATCGGAGGTCTTCAGGATCGAATCCTGGTGAAGACTGGAGGAGGAGGATGAGAAGAGATGAAACAGACACAGAGAATTGTCCAGCGAATGGACACAAAAACAGCAAATGGGGAAGGGGGTGTTTAAAGTGGATCAAGTAAATAAATAAATCTTAAAAAAGAGTGTAGGTACCAGATATTACAATATTCAATATGTTAACTATAGTCAATAATATATCCATCAGGAACCTAAGAGGAGACTGAGTAGACTTTGCATCTGAGTCATTTTCTAATTCTTTGACTGTTCCCTGATATACATGCCAAACTAATTAAACCCATTCGGAAGAGCTCCTTTCAAGCCTCAGGAAGCCTGGGCGAGCTAATGAGTTTAGGGGTCTCACATGTTGGACATTACAGTTAGCCTGAGCAAAACTCCCATGGTTTCATAAAGTAAGCACTCAAAAGTGCTTACTTTTTTTTTTTACTATTATTAAACACATATGTGTTCATATAATTTTGATTTTAATAAAATATCTACTTAAAATTTTAAATAAAGACCATGTTATCACTGTTATATAGCATTTTAATCTTCATTTTCATATTATATGTTAAAATTGCTTAACTTTCACTTTTCTAGACACTGATTGAACAAATTAATTCATTAGTAATTCATGTTCTCTTACTAGACTATTACAATTTTGGTTATTTAATTTGAACTTTAAAAATATGCAGTTTTCCACATTTCCCCTAAAATAGTTTATATGCACTTAAGATACAATTTTGTATTTGATAAGAACAAATTGATTACTCTTCAGAACTGCAGTTTTAGTAACATGTACTTCTTCATATAAATTATTTAAATTATCATTAGAAACTCTTAGTATACTGTGTTAAAACCCATTCTGGTAGTTCATTATGAACATTTCCATGTAGGTGAAATAAGCATCACTTACGATAATTCTGGAATTACTCTTTTCTTTAAAAAATGCCAACTTTAGGGAGAAAATATATATAGAAGGAAATGAGAAGGGACTCCAAATGGCATGCTACAAAAAATCAAATAAAAATGAAAGTAGGCATCAATGGAAGAAATGAAGGACAAAAAAGGTATAAAACTTATAAACAATAGGTAGCAAAATGGAAGAACAAAGTCCTGTGTTATCAGTAGTGATTTTTTAAAAAAGATTTATTTTATTTATTTACTTTATTAATTTTAACCCCACCCGCACCCCCTGTTTGCTGTTTTGTGTCCATTTGCTGGGCAATTCTCTGTGTCTGTTTCCTGCCCTCTCTTTCTCATCCTTCTTCACTGGGATTCGATCCTGTGGACCTCTGATGTGGGAGAGAGGCGTTCCATCACCTGTGCCACCTCAGTTCCTGGTTTTTGGTGCATCTCATCTTGGCTCTCCCGTGTCTCCCTCCTGCTACATCATCATCTTGCTGCATGTGGCTCAGTGGGGCCTGGCACTACCGCACGCCTTCTATATTTTTAAATTAAAATTAAATTAAATTTAATTTAATTTAATCTTTTATTTTACCGGGAGGTCCCGGGGATCGAACCCAGGTCCCTCCATACGGCAGATGGACGCCCAACTATTTGAGCCACATCTGCCCCCCATCAGGAGTGATTTTAAATGTAAATGGATTAAACTCTCCAGTCAAAAGGCAGAGACTGGCAAAAGAATAAAAAAGCATGACCCAACTATATGCTATTTATAAGAGATGAACTTTAAAATCAAAGATTTTATGTAGGTTGAAAGTGAAAGGATGGAGAAAAATATACCATACAAGTAATAACCAAAAGAGAGCTGGGGTAGCTATACTAATATAAGATAAATAAAAAACTGTTACAAGGGATAAAGATGGTTCATTATATACTGATAAATTCAATTTATCAGTCAATTTAACAAGAATATGTAACAATTATAAATATATATGCACCTAACAGCAGAGCCTGAAAATATCTGAAGCAAATTTGGACAGAACTGAAGAGAGAAATAGATGGTTCTATATTAATACTGTAGTAGGAGAATTTACCATTTTCAGTAATGCTTGGACCATCTAGACAGAATATCAATAAGGAAATAGAAGACTTGAATGACACTCTATACCAATAGACCTAACAGGCATATATAGAACACTGCCCAACAGCAACAGAATATACATTATTCCATAGTGCATGTGAATTACTCTCAAAGCTAGATCATATTTTAGGTCACAAAAAAGTCTCAATAACTTCAAAAGTATTGAAATCATACAATATATATTTTCCAACCACAGTGGGATGAAGCTAGAAATCAATAATAGAGGGAGAAATGGAATAAACCCTCACATCAATGGTCAATTGGTTTTTTACAAGGGTGCCAAATTCATTCAATGGGGAATCAATAGTCACTTCAACATATGATGTTGGGAAAACTGGATACCCATATACAAGAGAATGAAGGTGGATATCTACCTCAAACCTACAAAAATGAACTCAAAATGGATCAAAGACCTAAATATAAGAACCTAAACTATAAAACTTGTAAAAGAAAACACAGAAAAATCTTCAGGACCTTGGGTTAGGCAATGGTTTCTTAGATTCCACACCACAATCAAGAGCAACAGAAGAAATAATCAATAAATGGGACTTTTCAAAATGAAAAACTTTTGTGCACTCAAGGACTTTATCATGAAAGTAAAAAGACAACCAATAGGGAAGCAGATGTGGCTCAAGTGATTGGGCTCCTGTCTACCATATAGCAAGTCCAGGGTTTGATTCCTGGATCCTCCTGGTGAAGGCAAGCTGGTCTGCGCAGGAGTGCTGGCCCGAGCGGAGAGCCGGTGCAGCAAGATGACGCAACAAAAAGAGACACAGAAGAGAGACGACAAGAGATGCAGCAGATCAAGGAGCTGAGGTGGTGCAGGAGATTGAGCGCCTCTCTCATACTCCGGAAGGTCCTAGGATCGGTTCCAGGTGCTGTCTAAAGAGAAGACAAGCAGACAGAGAAGAACACACAGTGAATGGACAGAGAGAGCAGACAACGAGCGCAAAAACAACGTGGATGGGTGGGGGGAGAAATAAATAAAAAAAAACAAATCTTCAAAAAAAAAAAGATAACCAATAGAAGGCAAGCTGGCCTGCGCAGCGAGCTGGCCTGAGCAGAGAGCTGACCCACATGGAGTGCTGGCCTGCACAGGAGTGCTAGCCCACGCAGGAGTGCTGGCCTGCACGGAGTGCTGGTCTGAGCAGAGAGTTGGTGCAGCAAGATGATGCAACAAAAATAAACACAGAGGAGAGACAGTAAGAGACGCAGCAGACCAGGGAGCTGAGGTGGTGCCGGAGATTAAGTGCCTCTCTCCCACTCTGGAAGGTCCCAGGATTGGTTCCTGGTGATGCCTAAAGAGAAGACAAGCAGACACAGAAGAACACACAGCAAATGGACAGAGAGAGCAGACAGTTGAGCACAAAACAATGTGTGTGTGTGTGTGTGTGTGTGTGTGTGTGTGTGTAAATAAATAAATAAAAAAGACAACCAATAGAATAGGAGAAAATATTTGGAAACCACATATCTGATAAGGATTTAATATCTAGAATATATAAAGAAATTCTACAACTGAACAAGAAAAAGACAAACAGCCCTATTAATGGAAAATAAGTGTTGGAGAAGACATGGAGAAAGAGGAACACTATTGATCATTGTCGGTGGGAACGTAAAATTGTGTAGAAAGTCTTTTGAAGTTCAGTACAGAATTATCGCATGACCCAGCATTCCCACTTCTCAGTATATACCCAAAAGAACTGAAAGCAAGAACTCAAAAACATATATTTGCATACTGATGTTCATAGTGACATTATTTACAATTGCTGAAAGATGTAAGCAGCCCAAGTGTCCAGCAACTAAAGAATGGATAAACAAAATGTGGTATATCTATACAATGGAATATTATTCAGCCATAAAAAGGAAGGATTTTTTTTTGAGAATTAGAGAAGTTGCAAGTTTACCAAAAAATCACGTATAAAATACAGTTATGAACACCTTTTGTTAGTGTGGTACATTTGTTGCAATTCATGAAAACATTTTTATAATTGTATTAACTATAGTCCATCATTTACAATAGGGTTCATTGTGTTGTGCAGTCCTTTTTTAAAAAAAATTTATTCTAGTAACATAAATACAAGCTAAAATATCCCCTTTTAACCATATTCAAATATATAATTCAATGCTGTTAATTATGTTCACAATGTTGTGCTACCATCACAACCATCCACTACCAAAACTTTTCCATCAACCCAAACAGAAACTCTGTACCAATTAAGTGTTAACTCCTCATTCTTTACCTCCACCCCAGCCCTTTGTAACCTATATTCTAGTTTCTGACTATGAATTTGCATATTGTAATTATTACATACAAGAAATGAGATCATACAATATTTGTCCTTTTTTGTCTGGTTTATTTCTCTCAGCATATCTTCAAAGTTCATCCATATTGTTGCATATATCAAAATTTCATCTTCATCCATTATTTTATTTTGTGTGTCATTCCAAAATATCTCTATGCTTAGTACTTAGGTATGTCTGTGTATATATGTATGTATGTATATATATATATGTATGCATATACTTTCTCAGGCAATTACATTTTGAATAACAAAGCATATTGCTAGAATGTAAACTATGTTTAGTACATATATTTTGAAAAATAGATTCTGTCAGATATTTCATAATCTTTATAAACCTAACTAAGTTTGACAGATGGGCTAGGACTGATAATCTGTCTAATAAATCAATTTTACTTTATCTCTATTATGAGTGCATTAGTTCTCCCAAAGGCGTGCCGACGCAAAGTACCAGAAATCTGTTGGCTTTTATCTGGGGTATTTATTTGGGGTAAAAACTTACAGTCCTAAGGCCATGGAAAATCCAACTCAAGGTACCATAAGAGGTACTTTATCACCAAAGTCAGCTGCCACGTATTGAAGCAAGATGGCAGGCAACCTCTACCAGGTTTCAGCCTTCCACTCTGAGCTTTCTTTACTCTTGAGGCTCTGAGGGCCTAGCTTTTTCCTAATCTTAGTTGCTGGCTGGCATAGGGCTTGTCTCTCAGGGTTCCCATATCAGTCTTGGCTTTCTTCCCAAGATCAGCTGTAAGCTATCAGGTAAATGGTTCATCTTTCCCTGGGGCTTTAGCTGTTTGAATCTTCTCCTTTCTGTCACATGGCAGGCTCAAAAAATGACAAAGTTCTCTCCTCTGTGTGTCTTCTTGTGTCTGTTTGTCCATGTAAGTGTCTTTATATCAGACCCACCAAGGGGGCAGGGACTCCTCCTGAGTCATGCCTTACTGACGTGAAAGCGCTAATCTTAACAGAGAATTTAACCAAAGAGGTCTCAGCTGAATTTAATGCAATCAAAGGGTATCACACACAGAGCAAAAGATTCATTTACAAAGATAATCTTTCTCTTTTTGGGATTCATGAATAATTTCAAACTCCCACAATGAGTTAAATACTGTGTTAATCAGCTAATCAATGCCTAAAAAAAAAAAAATCTATACATGTTTAAAAAATTACAAAGTAATGCATGCAGGCTGGAATAAATTCAAACAATTTAAAACATATAAAGTAAAAATTAGTAGTTTCTTGCTACTTTATTCTAAGTCTAAGATGTAAGCACTGTTTGATGATTAAGAGAGACAAACATGGATGATCCTGGAGGCTCATTTCCTATTCCATAGAATAGCTGATTCTAGCTACTGACCTCCAGAGGCTCTGTCTTCAGGTTACATAGTCACTTTTACAGAAAAATCACGCAGAAAATATAGAATTCTCATAGTCCTATCCCCATTATTAAATTTTTGCCTTAGTGCAGAACCTTTGTTACAACTGATGAAAGAATATTATTATAATTGTACTATTAACTATAGTCCATAGTTTATATTAGGGTTCATTGTTTGTGTTTATAGTCCTATGGTTTTTACATTTTTTATTCTAATAACATATATACAACGTAAAATTTCCCCTTTTAACCACATTCAGATCTAAAATTCCACTCCTAACTAACTTGGTGGCTCTTTAAGAATTAGGTGCGGGAGCCAGTGGAGCCCACTGGTTGAGCGCCGGGGCTTCCCACATATGAGGTCCTGGGTTCAATCCCTGGCCCCGTTACCTCAAAAAAAAAAAAACAAAACAGAATTAGGTGGTTGTATTAGTCACAGTCCACCCCTTGTCAACTCGGCAGTCATACACATTACTCTAAACCATACTTAGTCTCTAAGTAAAAACAATAACAGACAAGCATACATATATATTTCCGCCTAACAATGTTCAACTCCCCTGCGTACAACCGGAAACGCATTAATTCCCACAGAATAGGGTGCAAGTCCTTGGGTAATATTCACACTTAAACTTGACATCCTTAAATATTATGATGTGGAATTAATACAACTTTTCATATGATAGGGGAAAGGGTTGGGGAAGAAAACAAGAAATTCGTTCTGTGTACATATACAATCATACTCATAATTAAACAAGGAAGAAGGGTTCATGACTATTACAGTCCTCGTTTCTGTAACTGGTCACGTGGTCAAAGTTCATATTTATCACTACCTTCTTCCACTACCCATTCCATGTTCCCATTACCTTCAGCAAGCACTACAGCTGGCCGTGGTTCTTTGCCTGGTGGGGTGACCCAAACTTTCATTCATAAAGATTCTCGGCCATTGTTAGTCCTGCTTGAATTGGTTTGCTGCAATTTTCCACTGACTTTAATCACAGGTCATGGCAGTACTAGGAGACACCCTAGAGGATCTCCTGCATTCCAGGCAAACTCTTCTTTACCCCCATTATGTAGATGTAGTCCTATTTCCCCTTGATAGTCAGGATCAATCACCCCAGCCAGTACAGTAAGTCCCTTCTTTGCCTGTTGATTCACAGGTAAGAGGAGCCCAAAGTGGCCAGGTGGCAGTCTTAACTTCCAATTCAATGGAATAATTGTTGTGTTCCCTGGGGGCAGCACTCCTCCTTTGGGGACTAAAACCTGTAGACCAGCAGAGCTTAAGGTTGCAGGGACAGGAAGCAAAAATTTTCCTAGTGGGTCACTAGGGGTAATAGTGAGTGGTGTCACTCCCATTTCCACCCCTTGATTCCTGGACCCATGAATCCTGGCTATGGGAGAAACAGCACCATAGAGAGGACGCTGATTCAGAGCATACACGGCCTCCTGGAGAACATTACCCCAGCCCTGCAAAGTATTGCCACCTAGTCGGCGCCGCAATTGAGTTTTCAAAAGGCCATTCCACTGTTCTATTAATCCAGCTGCTTCAGGGTGATGGGGAACATGGTAAGACCAGTGAATTCCATGGGCATGTGCCCATTCCCGCACATCATTTGCTGTGAAATGGGTTCCTTGATCAGAAGCAATGCTGTGTGGAATGCCATGGCGGTAGATAAGGCATTCGGTAAGTCCATGGATGATAGTTTTGGAAGAAGCATTGCGTGCCGGAAATGCAAACCCATAGCCAGAGTATGTGTCTATTCCAGTTAAAACAAATTGCTGCCCCTTCCATGGCGGAAGTGGCCCAATGTAGCCAACCTACCACCAGGTAGCAGGCTGGTCACCTCGAGGAATGGTGCCATATCTGGGGCTGAGTGTGGGTCTCTGCTGCTGGCAGATTGGGCATTCAGCTGTGGCTGTAGCCAAGTCAGCCTTGGTGAGGGGAAGTCCATGTTGCTGAGCCCATGCATATCCTCCATCCCTACCTCCATGGCCACTTTGTTCATGAGCCCATTGGGCAATGACAGGAGTGGCTGGGGAAAGAGGCTGAGCATTAGCCACAGAGTGGGTCATCTTATCCACTTGATTATTAAAGTCTTCCTCTGCTGAAGTCACCCTCTGGTGAGCATTCACTTGGGACACAAATATGTTCATGTTTTTTGCCCACATAGCTCTTCCCCAGACCTCCCTGTCACCAATTTTCCAATCATGTTCCTTCCAAGTCCCTGACCATCCAGCCAAACCATTGGCAACAGCCCATGAATCAGTGTACAAACGCACCTCTAGCCATTTCTTCTTCCAAGCAAAATGAACAACTAGATGCACTGCTGGAAGCTCTGCCCACTGGGAGGATTTGCCCTCACCGCTATCCTTCAAGGATGTCCCAGAAAAGGACTGCAGCGCCGCAGCTGTCCACTTTTGGGTGGTACCTGCATATTGTGCAGAACCATCTGTAAACCAGACCCGAGTTTTCTCATCCTCAGTCAACTGATTGTAAGGGACTCCCCAAGAGGCCAAAGCTGTGGGCTGGGAAAGGGAAGGTAACATGGCAGGGGTGGTGACCATGGGCATTAGGGCTACTTCCTTATGTAACTTACTTGTGCCTTCAGGATGTGCTCGAGCCCTATCTCATATATACCACTTCCACTTTATAATGGAGTGCTGCTGTGCATGCCTAACTTTATGGTTTGGTGGGTCAGACAATACCCAGCTCATGACAGGCAACTCAGGTCTCATGGTAACTTGATGGCCCATGGTTAAGCATTCAGTCTCTACTAAGGCCCAGTAGCAAGCCAAAAGCTACTTCTCAAAAGGGGAGTAGTTACCTGCAGAGGATGGCAAGGCTTTGCTCCAAAATCCTAAGGGTCTGTTGTGATTCCCCTATAGGCGCCTGCCAAAGGCTCCAGACAGCATCCCTATTTGTCACTGAAACTTCCAGCACCACTGGATCTGCTGGATCATATGGTCCAAGTGGTAGTGCAGCTTGCACAGCAGCCTGGACCTGTCGCAGGGCTTCCTCTTGTTCCAGTCCCCAATCAAAACTAGCAGCTTTTCTGGTCACTCGGTAAATGGGCCAGAGTTGCACACCCAAATGAGGAATGTGTTGTCTCCAAAATCCAAAGAGGCCAACTAAGCGTTGTGCCTCTTTTTTGGTTGTAGGAGGGGACAGGTGCAACAGCTTATCCTTTTCTTTAGAAGGGATATCTTGACAGGCTCCACACCACTGGACACCTAGAAATTTCACTGAGGTGGAAGGACCCTGTATTTTTGTTGCATTTATCTCCCATCCTCTCACATGCAAATGCCTTACCAATAAATCTAGAGTCTTTGCTACTTCTTGCTCAGTAGGTCCTATTAACATGATATCATCAATATAATGGACCAGTGTGATGTCTTGTGGGAGGGAGAGATGATCAAGGTCCCTGCGGGCAATTTTATGACATAGGGCTGGAGAGTTGATATACCCCTGAGGCAGGACAGTGAAAGTATACTGCTGGTCTTGCCAGCTGAAAGCAAACTGTTTCTGGTGGTCTTTACTAATGGCAATTGAGAAAAAAGCATTTGTCAGATCAACAGCTGCATACCAGGTACCAGGGGAAGTGTTGATTTGCTCAAGCAATGATACCAGATCTGGGACAGCAGATGCAATTGGAGTCACCACCTGGTTAAGTTTACAATAATCTACTGTCATCCTCCAAGATCCATCTGTTTTCTGCACAGGCCAAATAGGAGAGTTGAATGGGGATGTGGTGGGAATTACCACCCCTGCATCCTTCAAATCCTTGATGGTGGCACTAATCTCTGCAATATCTCCAGTAATCCTGTATTGCCTTTGATTTACTATTTTGCTAGGCAGGGGCAGTTCTAGAGGCTTCCACTTGGCCTTTCCAACCATAATAGCCCTCACTTCACGAGTCAGGGATCCAATGTGGGGATTCTGCCAGTTACTGAGCATGTCTATTCCAATTATGCATTCTGGAACTGGAGAAATAACCACAGAATGGGTCCGGGGACCCACTGGACCCACTGTGAGACGGACCTGAGCTAAAACTCCATCAATTACCTGACCTCCATAAGCCCCTACTCTGACTGGTGGACCACAGTGACGTTTTGGGTATCCTGGAATTAATGTCACTTCTGAGCCAGTGTCTAATAATCCCTGAAATGTCTGATCATTTCCTTTTCCCCAATGCAGTTACTCTGGCAAAAGGCCGTAGGTCTCCCTGGGGAAAGGTGGGAGGAAGATTAACAGTATAAATTTTTGGCAGTTTAACAGGATCCTTCCCCAAGGTGACCTGGCCTTCTCCTCATTCAAGGGGCTCTGGGTCTGTAAACTGTCTCAAGTCTGGGTATTGATTAAGGGGCCGTGATTCTCTGTGTCTGTAATTTGAGTTAGGATTTTGTTCACTTGACCTAGAACTCTTCTGCTTATACAGATCCAGAAGAAATTTAGTAGACCACCCATGTATTTCACTTCTAGGTACCCCATGATCCATTAGCCAACGCCACAACTCCATGCGACTCAGACTATTCTGCGTGCTGTTTTGAATCTGTCTTTCATTGCGGTAGCCACGCCCACCTTGCCTTTGGTGATTAACTGCCGATACTTGACTTTCACTGGGCCGAGACACTTGACTTTCACTGGGCCGAGATCCGATCATCTCCATAATATTTAAGGATTCCAATTCCATTACAGCGCCCCCTACAGTAATACCTGGACTGCAGAGAAGAGCAACCACAGAGCTCTTCAGAGAAGATGGAGTTAGTCTTACAAATTTATTCCTCACAGTCCTGGTTAAAGGTGTGTCCTCTGGACATTCCTGGGGTGGGTGGGCAGGTCTCAAATGGTAAATCCATTCCAGTATTCCAATCTCTCTAAGCCTTTGAATCCCCTCATCTACTGTATACCACGGCAAATCAGGCATCTCAACATCAGACAGCCACCCAAATAAACTGTTAGAGCACTTTCTAACCCCTCGAGCTACAGTGTTGAATCCAGAATTTCTGCTTAGTGGGCCCATACCAATAAATTCAGCCTGATCCAACTTTATATTCCTTCCACCATTATCCCATACCCTTAGTATACATTCCCACACATATTCCCCTGATTTCTGTCTATATAAGTTGGAAAACTCATGCAGTTCTTTCAGAGTATAGCGTACTTCCTCATGGGTCACACTTTGTATTTCACCTTTGGGGGGCTTGTTGTGATTTTAGTCTAGTAATGGGTCTTGAAGACAAGAGGGGTAGGGGGTGTGGGTAAGGAGAAGGATTAGAGATGTCTTGCAGGTTACTGACCTGAGGGCATTCCTTTGCATTTTCTTCTGGTGAGGCAGCATCAATCTCTTCAGGCAGGGGTTGGAAGACAGATTCCTCAGGGCAGACTGGAAGTTGGGCAGTGCATGCTGGAGATTGGCTGGTACCTGCTTCGTGGCTGGGAGGAGGTCCAGACTCTCTGGGGCAAGGTGGAGGCTTGGCAGTGCAAACTGGAATTAGGCTGGTACCTGCCTCAGGGCTGGAAGGAAGTCCGGACTCCCTGGGGCAGGCTGGAGGCTGGATGATACAAGGTTGACAAGGTGTGGTCTCCACAGGCCAGGCCATCGCAGGTTTATCTGGTAAAGTCTCAGCAGAATTTAGGGTTCCAATGTCCCCACCAATATTATCATCATCCCATATGTCTCCGTCCCAATCCTCAGGGTTCCACTCCTTTCTAATCAATGCCTTCACTTGAATTGCAGAAACCCTGCGAGGTTGAGATTTTAGCTTCCTCTGTAATTCTACTCCTACAATGAGAGTCTGGGTTTGATTCTCAGATATCTCAAGTCTGTGGCTACAGGAGACAAGATTTTCTTTCAAGGCACACGTAGAAACTTTCATATCGTTCATGCGGCATTTAAGTTTCAAATTTGAAGACTTTAGCTCATCTTTTTCTTTTGTAACTGTATTCAGAGTATCTAGGAGGAGCCAGCCAACATTATTATATTTTTTTACTCCACAAAATTCTGTTAAGGTGTTGAAAACACTCTCACCCAGATCCTTGCTTCTTATAAGCATGGAAGTAGGGGAATCCAGTGATGCTATTTTGTGTATCTCTATTGCCAGCTCATGCCATGGACTGTTAGCAACCTCATTATTGGAAAGGGAGTCATTAGTACCCCTGAGTCCAATTAGAGTAGAGAGCCAATTACAAAACTTCCAGAACCACCTCAGACATCCCATGTTTAAGACTCTGTTCCTCAAGAACTACTCCTGGTACCAAGCTGTATTAGTCAGGGTTCTCTCGGGAAACAGAATCAACAGGAGATATCTGTTAATAATATGAGATTTTATAAGAGTCTCTCACGCGACTGTGGGGATGCACAAGTTCAGATTCCGCAGGCAGGCTGCAAACCAGGGGCTCCAATGAAAGTCCGATGAAAGGTCCTTGATGAGTTTCTGGGAGAAGTTGCCTTTCCAATTACAAGCTGGGAAGTTCTCTCTGAATGTTGAAATCACTTCCCCTTTTAAGGCATTCAACTGATTGGATAAAAGCGTCACCCATTGATGATGTAATCTCCCTGACTGATGCAGATGTAATCAGCCATCCATGCAGTAAACTCATTGGTGATTGAAGTCCATAAATGCTCTTGTATTACAATTAGCCCAGTGCTTGCTGGAACAAACACCTGGAAACAATTACCTGGCCGAGTTGACACATTAACCTAACCATCACAGTGGTGTAGCAGTTTGGCAGTTTGACATAGTTATGAATTCCAAAAATAGATATTGGATTGTGCTTGTAAACTGGTCTGTTCATCTGGGTGTGACTGGGTTATGATTGGGGCTTTGACTGGGCCATGTCAGTAGGGCATTGAGCCCTGCCCTTTAGTGGGTAGGGAATCAAAGATAAAAGATGTGGCAAAGGACAGAGTTTTGAGTTTTGAGTTGGAATTCTGATGCGGAGTTTTAATGCTGGAGCCCAGGGAAGCGAGCACATAGAGGAGCTTGGTCGTGAGGACGGAGAGAAGGTCCTGGGAAAAGAGAGAAGCCATTTGCCTGATAGTCTACAGCTGGCCTTGTGGAAAGAACAAGCAGCTGAACCTGGAGAGAATCAAGCCCCGGGAAGAGAGGAACCCAGGAAGCTGGAACCCTCACAGAGTTTGGTGAGGTAAGTAACTTATGCTTTATGGCCTGATAACGTAAGTGTCTATCTCAAATAAATACCCTTTATAGAAGCCAACAGATTTCTGGTATTTTGCATCAGCACCCCTTTTGCTGACTAATACAGGTGGTATACAAAAGAGCAAGCCAAGCCAAATTAATTTTTTCACTTTTATAATGGACAAACTATATGAAACAATTATAACAATTATTCTGAATACACCAGACATCAAGCAATGAAGGACAGTAATCCTGAGACACAGAAAACAAACAAAGTAAGACTATGATTCCTGTGGTACAGGGGAGGGGGAATCAAGGCAGAGTCTGGCAAATTCCCTGAGTTGAAGAGTTATAGCTGGAAGTAGAAACCAAGGTGGCTGGAGTTCATATGGCAGAGCACTGAAGAAAGTTCCAGAGATAAAATTCTGGAGATCTGCAGACAGTCCCCTTTGAGGACTCACCTGGGCACTGAACTGTGCATGCGTGTAAAGAAACTACTGGAGACTGGAGATGGAACCACCCAAAAAGTTAGAAGAACGATCTGTGAAGCTCACACATAGGGTCAGGTATAGTATAGCCTATTCATGGTAGCCAAAGTAGAAAAACCTCACAATTTACAGGAAATGGGAGTATAGTACGTAAAAGCGTTATGTTTCAGTAGTGGAAGAAAAGTTAGACTTAAGATTTACACTTCTCTGCATAAAAGCTGAAAAGCAAGCCCTGAAAAGCACCAACCTGTTTCCAACTAATGTAACCTTGTCCTACCACAAAGCTAACAAAAACTTCTAGGAAGGCAAAAATATGCAGCACTAAAGGTAACAGCAAAGTATACACTGGAGAAGATAAGTGAACTTGAAGACAGCACAAGAAATTATGCAAAAAGAAAGAAGAAACACTGGGGGAAAAAAAAGCAGATTATCATTTGTTCTGCCGTAGAGCAAGTTCAAGCAGCCTAATATATATCTAATTGTAGTCCTGAAGGAAAAAGCAAGATCAGGATAGAAAAAAATTATTTGAAGAAGTAATGGCTCAAAATCTTCCAAATTTGATAAACTCACATATCTAAGAAATTCAATGACACAGGAAACATGAAAACAATAGCAAGACAAATCATAATAAAATTGTTTAAAACCAGTAAAAAAAGGATAATCTTAAAAGCAGCCAAAGAAATAAGACATTACTTTATAAAGGAATAAAGATAAGGATAACAGCATATTTTCAGCAGAACAATGCAAATTAGAAAAGAATGCAACACATCTTTTAGGTACTGAAAAAGTGAAAAAAAAAATAAGTCAATCTCCATTTTTTTTAAATCAAGGGAAAATATCTTTTAGAAACAAAGGCAAAAAACAAAAAACAAAAAAAACCAAACCAAAACAAAAAAGGCAAAAGACAAGCAACAAAAGAAAAATGGATATGTTGTACTTTATCAAAATTAAAAATTTTTTTGCATCAAAGGACACAATCAAGAAAGTAGGGTGATGTATGGGAATCCTTTATTGTATGCATGATTGTTTTGTAAACTCACAACTTCTCTAAATAAAAAAGTGAAAGGACAACCTGCAGAATAGGAGAAATATCTGCAAATCATGTATCTCATAAGGTTCTCATATCCAGAATATGACTCTTACAACTCATCAACAAGAAAATAAACAATTGAACAGCAAAGGACTGAAGAACCAAAACAAGTTGGAAAAAGAAGAACAAAGATGGAAAGGACTCACTTTCCCCATTTCAAAATATACAACACAAAGCTATAGTAATCAAAAGTGTGGTACTTGCTTGAGGATAGACTACGAGACCAATGGAACAGAAATGGAAAGTCCAGAGATAGACCCACACATCTATGGCTAATTGATTTTTGACAAGGATACCAAGTACATGCAATGGGGAAAAGAATAGTATTGGAACATTGGATATGCACATGCAAAAGAATGAGGTTGAACCTCACACTATATAAAAAATTAATTCAAAATGGATAAAAAAAAAGAAAAAACTAAATGGGCCAAGGACCTAAATATAAGAGCTAAAACCATAGAACTCATAGAAGATAACACTGGGCAAATCTTCATGATCTGGGATTTAGCAATGGATTCGTAGATATGACATCCAAAGCATAAGCAATAAATGAAACAAATACATTGGACTTCATCAGAATTAAAGATTTCTGTGTGTCAAAGGACATTATCAAGAAAGTGAAAAGTCAACCTACAGAACGGGAGAAACAGATGCAAACCACATATCTGATAAGGGCTTATATCCAGAATATATAAAGAACTTCTACAACTCACACCAAAAGACAAACAACCCAATTTAAAAATGGGCAAAGGACTTGACATTTCTCTAAAGAGGAGATACAGATGGCTTATGCTCATGAAAAGATGCTCTACATCATTAGTCATTAGGGAAATGTAAATCAAAATCACAATGAGATACTACTTCACATCTACTAGTATGGCTAATTAAAAAAATGGAAAATAATAAATATTGGCAAGGATGTGGATAAACTGGAACTCTCATTCACAATGGATGGAAATGTAAAATGGTGCAATGCTGTGGAAAACAGTTTGGCAGATGCTCAAAAGCTAAGCATGCAATTACCACATGACCAAGCAATTCCAATCCTAGAAGAACTGAAAACAGGTGTTCAAAGAAAATGTACACAAACGTTCATAGTTGCACTATTCACAATAGCTAAAAGGTAGAAACAACTTAAATGCCCACCAACATACTACAAGATGGATAAACCTTGACAAAATTATGCTAAATGAAAGACTGACACAAAAGGCTACATATTGTATGATTCTATTTATATGAAATATACAGAAAAGATAAATCCAGAGAGAAAGAAAGCAGATGACTAGTTGCCAGGAGAATGGGATATGACTGTTAAACGGTTATGGGGTTTCCTGTTGGAATGATGAAAATGTTCTAGAACTAGATAGTGGTAATGGTTATATAACATTGTGAATGTACTAAAAGCCACTGAATTATACACTTTAAAATGGTTAAAATGGTGAATTTTGTTATGTGAATTATACCTTAATAAAAATAAAATGAATCCTTAAATGTGTACTTGCAGTTAATTTGGATTTGAAAATTGTATTTTAATCTTCACTTTTGTCAAGAATAGTCAGAAATGTGAAACAAACAAACAAAAACAAAAGGTGAAATAAAGACTCTTTTGCAATGCACAGAGGCTGAAAGAACTCATTGCCAGCAGACCTGCAATTTAGGAAATGTGAAAGGAAGTCTGTCAATCATAAAAGGACAATGATATCAGAAGGAAATGCTGATTTACAAAAACGAATAAAGACCACCAGGCATAGTAATTATTTGGTTAGCTACAACATCTTTTCCT
Source organism: Cabassous unicinctus (assembly GCA_029593785.1). NCBI lineage: Eukaryota > Metazoa > Chordata > Mammalia > Cingulata > Chlamyphoridae > Cabassous > Cabassous unicinctus. The sequence continues at coordinate 5,020 of JAQZBX010034796.1, read as the reverse complement.
CATATTAGTAAATCTCTTTTAAGATTATCTACTGTTTAAAGTAAAAATAATAGCAATGCAGTGTGGCTTTGATAACACACATAAGTAAAATGTATGACAGAGCACAAAGGGCAGTAGGGGACAAATGGACGTATACTATTTTAAGGTTCTTATACTATACATGAAATGGTATAATATCACTTGAAGATAGATGGTGACAAGTTAAGATGAATACATAAACCTAAAGCAACCAACTGTAATAACAAAATCAAGAGTTATAGTCAAATAATGAGATAAAGTGGAATGATGAAAAATATTCAGTTAATCCAAAAGAAAACAGGGAAAAAAAGGAACAAAGGAACAAAAAAATAGATGGTATACATGAAAAACAAATAGCAAGATGACATATTTAACCACAACCATATCAATAAACATTATATGTAAATATTCTAAAAACCCCAATTAAAAATCATGATTTGTCAGCTTGCATAAAAAAACCAATACTCAACCGTGTATGTTGCCTACAAGAAATACACTTCAATGTAAGACACAAACAGGTTAAAAGTAAAAGGATTGAAGAAGATACCATGCTAACACTAATCCAGAGATGTGAGACTTGTACGCTGAAAACTAAAAAACAAGCAAAAAAGAACAAACAAACAAAAACACTGAAAAATTAAAGAAGACCTAAATAAATAGAAAGAGAAATTGTGTTCATGGGTTAGAATATTCAGTGTTGCTAAGTTGTCAATTCTCTCCATTTCAACTACAGGTTGAATGCAATCCCAATCAATACCACAGCAAGCTTTTTTGTAGAAAGTAACCCAAAAAAGATTTAGAATAGTCAAAAAAATCTTTGGAAAAAGTATAGTTGAAGGACCACTACTACCTTATGTCTTTTCTTTTTTTTTTTTAGATACTGGGGGCTAGGGATTGAACCCGGGAACTTCCACGTGGAAAGCCTGCACTCAACCACTGAGCCACATCAGCTTCCTTGAGTTTTTTTTTTTTTTCCTATCTGGTTATGTCATTGTCTTTTTGGTGCGTTGCTTTGCTGCACGGTGGCGGGCGCCTCTCCGCGCTGGTCTGGAATGCCTGTTTTCTTTTTTTAACCAGGAAGTCCCGGGATCGAACCCGGGTTCTCCATATGGTAAACGGGAACTCAATTGCTTGAGCCACAGCCGCTTCCCTGAGTTGTTTTTTCATTTATTTATTTATTTATTTATTTTATAAACTTAGTATAGCACTCATACATGAACACATATAAACAATAATTGTATAGCAATAGTTGTGAACTTACAAAACAAACATATATAACATCACACAGGGCTCTTATACCTCACACTACCACGAATAACTTGCATTATTGTTAAACGTTTTTAACTAGTGATTAAAGAGCATCCTCAAAATATTACTACTAACCAAAGTATTTTCCCCCAACCCACCCTATTATTATTATTTTATATCATTTATACATGAACACACATAAACAATAAGTTTATAGTAAAAGTTGTGAACTTACAAAGCAAACATTCATAACATCACACAGGGGTCCCACACATCAACCCTCCACCAACACCTTGCATTGTCATGAGACATTTGTTACAAATTATGAAAGAATATTTTCAAAATCTTACTACTAATTATAGTCCCTATCCTATATTTGGTGTATTTTTTCCCCTACCCACCCTATTATTATTTTTTAAATATATTTTTATGACAGAAGTTGTAAACTTACAAAACAATCATGCACATGTGCAGAATTCCCAAACAACGCCTTTCCATCAACACACCACACTGTGGTGGAACATCTGTTACAGATTATGAGAGAACATCATCTGATCAATATCAGGTCCACAGTGTACATTTGGCACACACCCTCCATACTCCTCCATCATCAACACAGTACATCTTTGGCATAGATGCAAGAATATTACATTATTACTGTTATCCACAGCCCATAGGTTACTCCAGTTGTATTTTTCCCATGCTTCTCCACATTCCCACCACCCTGCAATAGTGATGTACATCTGCTCTAGCTCACAAAGGACAGTCTTGCATCTGTATCATTAAGCACAATTCCCATCCACCTCTGGGTTTACTGTGCTATTCAGTCCCTAGATTATTCCCTAGCTTTCTGTCAATTGGCATTTACATCCCTAGACTACGGTTTTCAGCCACATCCCCATTTATAAACCAGCTGTTACTCACTATAATGTGTTACCACAACTCTGTACATTTCCACATTTTTACAGTAAAGCTAATTAAAACTTCTACAAACATTAAATATCAGTAGTCTATCTCAGTCCTCCTCTTATCTCCTTTAAAAATCCACCACCTACCACCAGGTCTTGAAGATATTTTCCGACATTTTCCTCTAGAAGCTTTATGGTTTTTGCTTTTATATTTAGGTTTTTGATTCATTTTGAGTTAACTTTTATATAAGGTGTGAGATAGGGGTCCTCTTTCTTTCTTTCGCTATGGATATCCAGTTTTTTCTGCAACATTTGTTGAATGGACTGTTCTGCCTGAGCTGGGTGGGTATGACAGGATAGTCAAAAATCACTTGACCATAGATGTGAGGGTCTGTTTTTTAACCATCAATTCAGTTCCATTGGTCTATGTGTCTGCCTTTATGGCAGTACCATGCTGTTTTTACCACTGAAGCTAGGTAATACAACTTAAAGTCTGGAAATGAGAGTCCTCCAACTTCGCTTTTCCTTTTTAAGATGTTTCTGGCTATTCAGGGTCCCTCAACCCTTCCAAATAAATTTGATAATCATGTTTTAGATTTATTTAAAAAATGCTGGTGGAATTTTTATCAAGATTGCATTCAATCTGTACATCAATTTGAGTAGAACAGACATCTTAATGATACTTAGTTTTCCAATTCGTGAGCATGGAATGTTCTTCCAATTATTTAGGTCTTTTTTTAAATTTCTTTTAACAATGAGTTGTAGTTTTCTGAATACGAGTTCTTTACATCATTGGTTAAGTTTATTCCTGAATATTTGTATTTTATATGTCATATTTTATTTTTACCACTCTTTTGACACTTTTTATTACTTTTATTGATATAATCTTCATTTCTAGACTGTCTTTCAGGCCTCTCTCTGTCTTTTCTTTTCAGGCTATAGCACAATCTTTAGTATTTCCTGCAAAGCAGGTCTCTTAGTTACAAACTCTCTCGGTTTCTGTTTATCTGTGAATATTCTAAACTCGCCCTCATTGTTGAAAGACAATCTTGCCAGATATAAGATTCTTAGCTGGAAGTTTTTGTCTTGCAGTATCTTAAATATATCATACCACTGTCTTCTTGCCTCTATGGTTTCTGGTGAGAAATCAGCACTTAAACTTACTGGGTATCTCTTATATCTTATGCATTGCTTTTCTTTTGCTGCTCTCAGAATTCTCTCTTTGCCTTTGGCATTTGACTTTCTGATTATAATGTGTCTTGGAGTTGGGCTATTCAGATTTTTTCCGATGGGAATACATCATGCTCCTTGGATATGGATATCTATGTCCTTCAACAGAGTTGGGAAATTTCCTACCATTATTTCTTCAAATATTCCTTCTGTCCCTTTTCTCTTCTCTTCTCCTTCTGAGACACCCATGACATGTATGTTTGCATGTCTCTTGCTGTCGTTTCGTTCCCTAAGACCTTGTTCAAGTTTTTCCAATCTTTTCTTCATCTGTTCTTTTGTATGTTCACTTTCAGAGGCTATTTCTTCAAGCTCACCAATCCTTTCTTCTGCCTCCTCAAATCTACTATTATTTGATTCCAGTGTATTTTAAATTTCATTTATTGCAACTTTCATTCCCATAAGATCTGCTATTTTTCTACGTATGCTTTCAAATTCTTTTTTGTGCTCATCCAATGTCTTCTTAATATCCTTAATGTCTTTAGCCATCTCATTGAATTTATTAAGAAGATTTGTTTGAACATCTATGATTAGTTGTCTCAACTCCTTTATGTCATCTGGAGGCTTATCTTGTTCCTTTAATTGGGCCACATCTTCCTGTTTCTTGGTGTGAATTGTAATTTTTTGTTGGTGGCTTGGCTTACTAGAGTATTTATTCTGGGTGCAGTTTTTCTCTTTAGTTTAGGGCTTCCTGCCCTTTCTCTCTTGCTGATTGTGTAGTAGGAGCCAAGGAAGTGGTTGATACTATAAGCTGTGGAGGCTCAAGCTGCCCTCATTGCCCCAAGGACCAATGAAGATTCTCCCAACTTTCTCCTTTGCCAGGGGTAGGGACAGAGACACAGCTGTGTGGAATAAACCAACTCATGCAGGCCTAAACTTTAGTTGCCCAGAGAGACTGATGAAGCTTTATGCCCCTTTCTCCCCTGCCTGAGGTGGGGATGGAGCTGCAGGTGTGGGGCAGCAATCTATGCAGTGCAAGTCCAAGATGACCGCAGTTACCTGGATAGGCTGGTGCAGGGCCCGCCAGCTTCCTCCCTGCTAGATGTGGGGCTGAAACCTAGGCCAGGGCTTCAGGTCAGTCTGAGTCAAAGAAATGGTCTCTACCATCATTGTGATTTTCAGTCAGCCCGGCTTCCCCTCATGCTGGGGGTGGAATCAAAATGGTGGCTACCGGCCTCTTTCTGACTTGGAAAGGCTCAAACTTTAGCTGTTCTTAGGGTTATACTTTATCCAGCTGAATTTACTAATCAGTAGCTGAAATTGGTGGCCAACCGTCTCTTCTTCCCCTGTTTTTGGGAAATGGAACTTCCAATTCCTGCCATAGAATACTCCTGGGGTAGCTTGTGCTGCCAAAGTAGGATGATCACCGGCCTCCACGGCGTGGCCTGTAGTTTCCTGGAGAGGCTGGTGCAGTTACCCAAGCTTCCTTCCTGCCCAAGGTGGGCCTGGGGCTTAGGCTAGAGCAGCAATCTGACCTAGATGGAAAGAAGCCGGTTCCTACCAGCACCGTGATTTTCAGTCAGCTCCTTGTGTCAGGTATGGAGTTAAGATGGCAGCTACCGGCCTCTTTCTGATTTGGACAGGTTCAAACTTTAGCTGTTCTTAGGATTATACTTTAG
>JAQZBX010034795.1:0-24841 GCA_029593785.1 Cabassous unicinctus | reverse complement strand
CTAGAACTCATAGAAATCCTGCCAGTGCCTGGACACTGCCATCACCACCCATGCTGCCCCTTCCTGGCCTTGGTGAGGTTTTGCTGGTTGTTCAAAAATTCTGGAGGGACCAGTATCCTTGAGCATCATTCATTACCATCTCAGTGGAAACAAATGTCTCCTGTAGATAACTTTCACAGGTTGAGGCACATCTCTTTTACTCCAATGTAGCTAAATTTCTTCTTTAAATCAGGTTTTCCTTTATAATGCATTAATATGATGAATTCTATTGATTAAATTTCATTTGTGAGTTTCTAATGCATTTGAAAGTTTAAAAAAAATGTGAACTCCTAAATCCCAGCTTCAACAAATTACAAACATTTGTCCAATTTTGTTTAATCTATGCCAACTTTCCACTAATTTTATCTGATATTTTACAGAAAACCCCAGGCACTCTATATTTTAATTCCTAATGACATAGTGTGTATATCTAGCATATATCTTGCTTTTAATGTAACTACCAAGCCATTATAACACCTAACAAATTAACAAAAAGCAATTAATATCTTCTAATACCTCATCGTATTCATTTATTTTGATTGGTTGAAAATGTCTTTTTATAGGTGATTTGCTCAAACAAAAATACAAACAAGGGCCAAACATTAGTTTATATTGCTTAAATTTCTTTTATTGTATGACGATCTCACATTCTCTTTTAATTATACCACTTATATTTGAAAAACATATCATTCATCCTGTAGAAAGTTCTACTTACATTAGTTTGCTGATAGCTTCATCACAGTGTCATTTACTAGTTTTTCAAAAGAAATTAAGGGGGGAGGCAAAAGAAGACCATGATCCTACCAAGTTTATTAGGACTCAGGACAGACTTGGATTTTGCAAGGAACTTAGGAAATTGTGCTGTTGTCACACATCAGGGGAACCTTAAACCAGTCAAGACACAGAGGAAAGGAAGCAGGCTCAGCAGATCTGAGGCTTCTCACAGATCCAATGGTAGGACCAATATTGATGGCCAGTTCCCGTAAATAACATACAACACGAGCCGAATCCCTTAACTATGGCACAAGGGCAAGACATACCAAACCATGCACAGCTGTAAATATCAATGCCGAGGTCACAGATAAAGATCAGCTGATCAGAATAGACTTCAGGATACTTGTGAAATTCCAAGAAATTAAAAATTCCATGCCTTATCTTATAGTTGTGCTTATCCACCTTGACACTGTTGACATTTGGGTTCTCTGTTGTGCACTGTAGGATATTGAGCAGCATCCCTGGAATCTACCCACCAATTTCCAGTAGCATCCACCCCAGTCATAACACCCAAAAAGGACCCCAGAGAGTCTTTAGGGGGCAAAATCACCTCCAGTTAAGAAATACAGTTTTATAACAATCAACTAGTTCAATCTCTTGAATTTCAAATAAAATAGATGAGGCCCAAGCAGACAGGTCACCTAACTTCCCTGAATCTCTGTTTACTAAAGGGATCATTGGAGGATATGATGCATTTGAGTGTCTGGTATACAGTGGGTACTCTGTGTACAAAGCGTATCTTGAAATGTGTTCAACACTCATTCATTCATTCCAAAACTGTTTGTTGAGTACCTACTGGGTACAAAGCCTTGTACAGTGTACTGGACAACAGAGATGTGCTGGACCTCATCTTTGTCCCCAAATAGAAGGTATTCTGATGGAGAAGACAAGTATGGGCAAAGGGAGACCACAACAAAGGCAACCAAAATCATCTAAAAGAATGTGGTTAAGGAATGAAGAGAGTTTGATCAATGCATCATTGGCACACAAGGGCTGCCCCTGGAGGGGACATATGTCTTGGGCGTCACACACATTTTGAAATTCACCAGACAAGGAATGTGTCTTAGGCAGTAAACACAGCAAGAGAAAAGGAAAAAGGAAGACATTGTAAGTCAGCATGTGAAAAGTGCATCATCTAGGACTTAGATTAAGAGGAAGATGTGGAAAGGACTAGAAAGAGTAGAAGAGGAGGATGTGAAGATGCATGGTACCCAATTTGCAAGCCTTGGATGTTGCCATCTTAAAGAATGTAGACATTTCCATTGTGTCACTGGGGAATGGAGGTGTTCCCTAAATCCATATCAAACTCATGTTTACAAATGTTGCAACATTGGCTTGAGTAGAGCATGGGTTCGTGAATGCAAGACTAGATCTAGGATATACAGCAATGGTCCAGTCTAGAGACCATGAGACGTGAGACGAGGCAGTGCAGTGGTGAAGAAGGGAAGAAGGAATACACAGGAGAGGTCCAGGAGCCTTTGGGTGTGGTTCTGGTAAAGGCCGAGTGGAAGGACAGAAACGGAAAAAGAGAAGTGAGTGTCATTGAATGCCACAGGTTCCTCTAAGCAGGGATTCTTCAAGGGTACTTTGTGGGAACTAGAACCTCCAGGCTATATGCCCAGAAAGGCTCTAGCTCTAAATAAGCTCAGCAAATAACACATTGCCTCTTCCTCCCCTGAAAACACACAACTCTCTTCAACATGCTAAAGCTGCTAAGACTTCCTACAATGAAGAATGTTCTACCTAATATCGTTTAATCCACTGTTTACAAACACACACATTTTCAACTCCTAAAATAACAATAAGCACAATATGAGTAGATTTGACAAGCAAAAGTTTAGTTCATGCCAAAATTAGACTCTTGAAAAGGTTGAAAACCTTTTATCAGAATATATCTATCACATTCCAATGGCACAGACCAGATGGGGTGAGGGATTCTGAGTCCAAACAGGGACACTCATGTGTAGGTGAGAGCTGAACCATCTTGCCACTTGTAGGAGCCCTTACCGTATTGTTTCGTGAGGCCAATTCAAATCTTTTCTTGAGATATAGTCTAGAAATTCTACTTGGAAAGAAGGCAGAGGTAGTGAAGAAATATGTGGGTACAGAAGTGGGACTGGGGTTGGGGCAGAGGAACATGAAAGAGACAAAGAACAAGTTTCAATCATTATTAGAGCACTTCACTATTCCAATAATAATAATAATAAAGAAAAAAAACCAGAATTCTGCAGGGTAATGGGTAGGAATTGAGTCATTTCCCCACCAATGGCATGTTCAGGTCCCAAAACCTGGTCCTGTAGGTGTGAACCCATTTGTAAAGAGGACCTTTGAAGATGTTATTAGTTAAGTTTGCCCAAACTGACTGAGGGTGGGTCTTCATCCAGTATGGCTGAAGTCATTATGAGCAAGGAATTGGACATGTAAGGAGTAGCCACAGGGAGCTGCCAGAAGCTGGAAGTAAACAGAAACTGGAAGAGAAAGGAGAGGACACCGCCATGTGCATTGCCATGTGACAGAGAAGACAAGGACCAACGATCGCTGGCAGCCAGCCCCAGAATGCCACAGTCTTTAAGGTGGAAGCATTGCCTTGCTGACACCTCAATTTTTGGACTTCTCCTAGCCTCAAAACCATGAATCAATATTTCCATTGCTTAGGCCAACGCATTGTACAGTATTTGTTTTAGTGGTTAGGAAACTAACATTACAGGAACATGTACCTGTAATTCCTTGGAAAGAGTCCCCGTAGCATCCCTTCCCTCCCCTACCTGCTCTGCTTGGGTGTTAATGATGACCAGGTGAGCTCCCTCCTGGATGCATTGATTCTGGGCTTTAATCCAGCTGAGCCTCCTCATGCTAAAGTATAGCAAGAGCCCTCAAATACTGTCCAAGCCTCAGGGCAGGTATTGCAGAAAGATCCTGGGGGAGAGGGAGAGAAGTGAGTTCTGCTGGAGATGGGGGCTGCAATGGTCACAGAATCGAACTCCAACCCTGTGAATTGATCTGAACCCAAACAACCGGCTGCATCCTTGACATTTTGCAGCAGGGAGCTCAGTAGCTTCCCGAGTCTCCCACGCCTAATCATTATCAGAAGGCAGCAGCATGCAATGTAGGGTGCCTCAAACTTATGTTAATAGTTCTGGTGAGTAAGGGGCTAGTTAAAATTCCCTTTACAGACTCATATGTTGCAGTAACTGTTGCTATTAACAGTGGCAAAGAACAACAGCTCTCTCCCAACAACCTAATTTCCAAATGCCTGTCTCCTTACCATTTACTGCCTGCACAGCCTCCTTTGCTAGAACGGTTCACCCCCAAATGATGTCTCGACTGTGTCTAGCATCTCCCAGTCCTTCTGTAACTAAGAGACACATACAGAAAAGTTGGCCACAGACCTGGAAGCAAGAATGTCTGGTAGATGGAGAGGAGGTAGGCCACCGTTGCAATCAGCACTCACATTTGCTTTTTAAATTGATTCAGTTCTTCCTCTAATTGGTAGTTCAACTGAAAGACTATGGGATGGGAGAAGAAATCGAATGCCCTAGATCTTTAGACCCTTGTTGGGTTCTATTCCAGCTCCCAAAATCCACCAAACTAGGATGGAGAGAAAATTTTCCTTCTAAAACCGTGATGACTGGGAACTGAGTACAGCCACAGGATACTGCCCACACCTGCTCCAGACCCACAGACACTCCCTTGAATAGTGCACCTGGAGAACCTGAGCCCTCTAATCAACCCTTTCCCACTGGCCTCATCTCCTCACCATTCCCAGGACCACACCAAGGATCATGACTAACAAAAACATCGGGATGGTCATTGCCACACATAGAAACTTCCAGGGATCATCCTGGTGAGGATTTCAATCCATTATTCCTGTGGGGGAATGGAGAAAGGGTGAATCCACACAAGCTCTACAAAGTGCTGAAAAGTCAAGAGACTGGTTGAGGAGCGATGAGGCTGAATCACTCACCAATGACATGTTGTGACTGTTGCGTGGTGGTGGGTATCAAGAGGGAACCCAGGTGTGATAGAGAACACAAAACCTCCTCTTCCCCAGCCTGGTCAGAACTGTGACATGTACCCAGGACCCAGCACATCAGAATGTGTAACACTATCATTTCACTCACCAGACTCCTGGAGAATGGGCAGGGTTTTCTCCCTGATAGGTGTAAGGTCTTGAGCAGGCTGCCACCCAATATGCCTGCGTTCAGGCATGACTGCAGCTCACTCTGCTCTGAGCTGCTCACAACCCTCAGGGCTATTACCAAACACACACCCATCCTATAATAGGAAATTCCCTCATACCCATGTAAACCCACATTTCCTTCTGGGCTCAGATGACACCCCAAACCCTACCACGTTTTCTTCTGGGCTCAGACATCCCTCCAAGATCTCTAGACGGCTTCTCCTCAATTCTTGTGATGGAAGGGGGCATAAGAAGTGGCAAAAGTTATTTTGCCTCACATATTCTCTTCAAATTTGTTTATCTCAAGGTTGGAGGGGACAGTACGTCCCCCAGGAATGTGCCACAAGGTCCCTTACACATTTGCCCTTGCAGGCTTCTTGTTATGCCTGTAAAGATCTTGCAGTTTCCCCGAGATAAGTTTTGGTGTTTAAAACTTATGAGTCAGAAGATGGCGTTGGACTAACAGGCAGAGCTGAGTGCTTTCATAAGGGGGGGGGGGCTCCCCTCCCGCACCCCAACATACAGACTCATATGTTGCAAAAACTGATACTATTAACAGAGCGGCCAGGACGACATCCCTCTCCCAACACTCACTCCCTACAAACCAAACTCCAAATGCCTGTCTCCTTACCATTTCCTGCCTGCACAGCCTCCCTTTGCCAGAACATTTCTCCCCAAAAGGTGTCTCGATTGTGTCTAGCATCTGCCAAACCCTGTGTAACTAGGAGACACATAGAGAAAAGATGGCTACAGGCCTAGAAGGAAGAAGGGCTGGTAATTGGTAGGAGGGAGGTCACCATTGCAATCAGCACTCACATGTGTTGTCCAGTTGATTCAATTCTTCCCATAATTGGTAGTTTAACTGCGAGACTTTGGGTGGGGAATAAAATGTCCTAGATTTTAGATGCCCTTCCAAGCTAGGATGGGGAGAAAAATTTCCTTCTAAAACCGGTATGCCCAGGAACTCGGCACAGCCTAATGTTACCGTCCACACCTGCTCCACACGGACATTCCCCTGAATATTGAACCAAGAGAACCTGGTTCCTCTGATCACCCTTTCCCACTGGCCTCATCTCCTCACCATTTCCCAGGACCACACCAAGGATCACGACCAACAAAAACATCAGCATGGTCATCGCCTGACAGAGAAACTTCCAGGGATCATCCTGGGGAGGATTTTCTTCCCGCTCTCCTATAGGCAATGGACAAATGGTCAATCCACACAGGCTCTGGAAAGTGCTGAAAAGTCAAGAGTCTGAATCACTCAACACTGGAATGTTGAGACTGTTGAGTGGTGGTGGGTATCAGGAGGGAAACCAGGGATGACGGGAGACCTCAAGCGTCCTCCTCCCCGACCTGGCCAGAACTCTGACCAGTACCCAGGTCCCAGCGCTTCAGGATGTGTAACACTGAGCCTTTCCACTCACCAGATTCCCCTAGTTCAGGCACAGATTTGGTGAGAGGTCCTGAGCAGGCTGCCACCCACTTTGCCTTCCTTCAGCAACGGCTGCAGCTCATGCTGCCTTGAGCTGGTCATAACTCTCAAGACTATCATTGAAGATAAACTCATCCTATAGAAGTAAATGCCCCTATCTCCATGTACTCCATCCCAGGTTTCCTTCCGGGCTCTGACAACACCCCAAACCCTCCCACATTTCCTTCCCAGCTCAGATATCACCCAGTATCTCTATATGGCTTCTCCTCAATCCATGTGATGGAAGAGGGCATGGGCATCTGTCAGAAGTTGTTTTGCTCTATGTGGTTTCTGCAAATTTGATTATCTCCTGGTTGGTGGGGGCAGTATCTCCCCTAGGAATGTACCTCAAGTTCCCTTGTGCATTTTCCCTTGCAGGCTTCTGGTTAAGTTATCCTGTAAAGATCTTGCAGTTTGTCAGAGATAAAACTGTGGTATTTACAACTCATGAGTCATTCTCATGTCTCTTCTTCCTGGAACATTTGGTTAAAGGTATTACCCAACTCTTTTACTTAATATTTAAACTATTAAATGTATAATTTCCTGCAGCACGTTGGAGGGGGAAGTTGGTGTTTATGATGTACCTTCCAGTGATCAAACCCCTTGTTAGGATACATACAGATATTGTATCATTTAGCAGTCCTTTTTCCTCCTGCTGCCTTCAAGGTTTTTCTCCTTTTCTTTGGTTTTCATTAAATTCACTAGAATGTGTCTAGGCATGTGTATGTTTGTGTGTCTGCATGCACCTGCAAGCCTTTTGGAATTTCTCCTGCTTGGGATTCTCTGAGTTCCTTGGATCCATGGTTTGATTGTCTTTCATAGATTTTAGAAAATCATAATTCTGAGCCCCAACTTAATCATATGCTGTAACTTCAGACAAGTGACCTAATTTTGAAACTCAGTTTTCTCTTCTGTAAGTAAGAATAAAAATAATAATACCTACATGTTCTTAAGAAACAGAACATGGTTCCAGTTGTCTCCTGAACACTGGATAAAGTTGGTTATGTTTATTATAAAAGGGTTCAATACTGCCCAGAAGCTCAGCCAAGCAGTGCATCTGTCTGGTACCTTCCTCTAATGAAGTTCTTTTCTGGTGACTGGGACCTGTCAGGGCTCTCATTGCCTTCTAGGAGAGCCACCCCAGGCCCAGACTGATCCAAGTGAGTTCCAGTGATACTTTGCACCTACCTTGACATTTTCAAAGTACCCTCTGTGCTTGACAACTGCCAGGGACAATCCTGGCCCCCATCTTTCCTCTTGATATCTACCCTGCATGTGGGTTACCAGATAGCCCAATGGGCTCTGAGAGTTGTATCTGTGCTGCATTAGTATGGTGTCACTCTCGCAGGTTCACCTGGGATTCAGCAGCTAGGTGGTGTTAACTTGCTGAATTTTGAAGACTCTCACCTTGGACTCAGGATGAGTTCTGAATTCTAGGTGGGCTACAAATGCAGCAGCATCAACAGTTTTGCCCGAGTTATATGTGGTCCTCTGTGTCCACTCTTATGTGTTCATTTCATGGTGCCACCCCTGGTCTACAGTATTTGAAGGTGGCAGGGATGGTGGCAGGAATATTCTCCCTTGTTCACCTCTTCTGCTGTCCCCCAGCATTGTCACCTGCAGATCAGTCATTGACTTATAGCACATGTCCAGTGGTCCTCCAGTGATGGCCACACCACTCCATCCAAGCACTTTTGACATCATTGATCTGCAACAACAATGGGCCCTTCCAATTGATGTGCTCTTTAGAGCCCTTTGTTTGGTCCACAGATCCATCACTAACATGTCATTTGACCTCAGAAAAAATGATTTCAAGTCCATGATTCTCCATTTACTCATCTGAAAACTGGGGGTGATCATAGCATTTTCCTGCAAGGGTAGTTCTGACAATAGCATGAGTCCATATGAACCTGGTATATGGCATTACTAAGTGCATCTCTGAATGTTCTTACGGGGCATGGAACACCAGGCTAGAGAGTTCCGACTCTGGACAATAGGAGAGGCTCTGTCTTGGAATGCCATACAGGAAGCGTAGGTTGACTTCCTATTGTGTGTCCATCAATGTGCTAGGACCTGGCAACACTCAGATAAATCATATCCAATCTCAGACCCATGATCGAGCCATCACAATGCAATGTGACGGGCTGTGATGGAGACATAGCCTAGGTATTATGGGAAAATGTAGGAGAAGGAATATATTCTTGGCGTTTTGAAGGATGAAGAGTTCTCTTGGTTGGTGGCAGGGTGATAAGTCCCTCTTCACTGCAGTTCAGGTTATTGAAGAAATCAAAGAAATGATGCAGGAACCATGGAACCCAGAAGATGATGAAAACCCTAACCGTCAGATCAACTTTCAATTCTTTCCCAGGTAATCCAAACCGTTAAGAGATCAAGATCTCTAGAGAGAATAAAAAGGTTACCGTTGTCCAATTAAATAACTCCAATTAAGGGAAATTGAGACTTTGGATTACTCTGAAGACCTTGAGTAGCTGTTGGCTGGGTGAGCTGGACTTGAGTTTGAGAAGGAAATAAAAACAACTTTATTTCTGTTCTTCTTGAAGTGCAAAACAAACAGAAAGAGTACAAAGAAATAGCAAGGAAAAAGGAATTTAAATAGGGAGATCTCAGAACGACAGGACTGAGAGAAGTACTATGCCTGGCACATGTTTGGAGACAGACATCCCATATAAGAAAAAAAAAAACAAAAAACGGGTCATCATCTGGTGAAGACCTTCAAATCTAGGAGAGTTTCAGGGTTCAGATAGCACTGGAGCTGAGTCAGGTGCTCAGCGCCACGCATTGTGGTTTTGGAGATGCTGAATGAGCTGCTGGAGGAGCCGGAGGAGCTGAGGAGTGGGGCAGGAGCCGCTGGGCACATCCCCAGGGTCTTGAAGCCTCCCCTGCCGGACCCGACTCCCCTACCTTCAGTCTTCCAGCGACGCATGGACTGACTGATGCGAAGAAGGTCTCGTACTTACACTGTCACCCAGAATTTCAGGGCAGTCTAAGCCATGCTGGCCCGCAATTTGAGAAGAGCGCTGATGTGGCGCGAGAGGTGCTTCCTCCCTGAGCTCCCGGACAGCGGCCTCCCCGCGGTAACACCTCCTGGCCTGCAGTGGGCAGTCGAATGGGTGCTTCCCATAGTCCCCTGGAGATCCTTGCTGGGGTCTACAGAGTGGGTGGAGGGCGATGCTTATTGAATGTACAAAGTGAAAAAAATCTGCAGCAAGTGAAATGAATAAGCCTTTAACATATTTAAGCTGAAAATGTACCCATGTCAGTTTATTTATGCAAATACGACAAATATGAGCATATATTTATTCACACTCCATCCTGTTTAGAGAAAAGGTTGCAGACTTTACGTACTGTTCCACACCTGGTACTTTTAGTTAATATCCATATCTTTATTTTTTTAACATGTGTGCCCATAGAGAAGGGAAGCTGCATTTAAACAACCCTCCTCATCATCGAGTTTTACAACTGACTCAGTTTGATGTCCTCTGCATTAAAATATCTACCTTCTGGGAATCACTGTAATTTCTGAGTAATATTTAGGTAATCTAAGCACCTTTAAAATATATATATATATACATATATATATATGTATATATATATATAACAAATAACATTTATGTAAACAAATGCACATACATGCATATGTATTTATATATCATTTTACAAATATTGGTATGTATTGTGAAAATTTTGATTTTTACCCACAATTAAAAATATATATATATCTACCTTCTGTCAACGTCAGTAAACAGATAGGCTGTGTGCACTGGGGGGTGAGGTCTACTTGCCTGGGTCACTCAAGCAGAGACTGTCTGGGATGTAGCAGCTGGTTGGTGCATGGCCCATCCTTTTGGTGGAAGGCTGTATTCCTAGGCCTGTCCAGCTCCCAGGCCCAGCAGAGCTGACCTCCTGCCCCAGAATCCACTTGTGAGCCCTTCCCCTAGGACTAGCAGGTGTTTCAGAGCTCCTGACACTATTTCTCCACAGACAACTCTTCTGGGTTCAGGCTAAGTCTTCCTGTGCTCAGGAAGGTGCTCACCAAGTCACTATCAACAGGCAAACAGACCAGGTGCTGAGGAGATCTGGGACCTTTAGGGCCTTCTACGAGAAAATGCAAGGTCATGTACCTGAACCTTACAGGATCCAGTCCAAGCTCCATATCTGGCCTTCAGGCGCTTACCTCTTATCTACCTTCCTCCCTCAGCATGTGGACAATATTCAACCATGCACTTCTCTACATGAGACTTTGTCCATTGCAGCCCAGATGCCTGGAATGCCCTCTCCCTGCCATCAAGCAAGAGAATTCCTTTCCATCCTGCAAAACACCAAGAAAATATTTCTTCTCCACATTTTCCCATAATGCCTAGATGATATATCCATGACATTCCTTCACATTGCACTGTGGCTGCTGGATCCTGGGTCTAAGATTGGATATGGTTTATCTGAGTGTACCCAGGGCCTATAACATTGATGGGCACACACTGGGAAGTCAACACATGTTTCTTATATGGAGATCAATGCCAGAGCCTCTCCTATTGGACGTAGTCTGTACTCTCTAGCCTGATATTCCATACACTATAATAACCCTCAGAGATGCACATTTTAAATGCCATATACCATGCTCACATGGACCCATTCAATCATCAGAACCATCCGGGCAGGTAGATGCTGAGATCACCCCCAGTTTCCCAATGAGCAAACTGAGGTTCACAGAGTCATTTTTCTGTGGTCAAATGGCATGTTAGTGATGAATCTGGGGACCAAACCGAGGGCTCTAAAGAGCACATCAATGGGAAGGGTCCATTGTTATTGCAGGCCAATGATGCCAAAAGAGCTTGGAGGGGGAATTTTGGGAAGATGGTGCTGGACTAGCAGGCAGGCCTCAATTCTCTCCCAAAAGCAATGGAGAAAGAGCCAAAAGGGGTCCAAAGGACATGCTCTGGGGGTCAGCAGACCAGGACAGTGCTACACAACTCCAGGAAGGTTAGGGACAGAAAGAAGAAGAACCCGAAAGAACAAACTTGAGTTATCAACCCCCTGTGGTGGCCGGGAAGGGCTCCCCTCCTCCACTGCTAAGATATTAAGGTGGGGTAAAAATCTTGGCTCATGGCAGCTGACTGCTAGGGGAGCAGACGTCTTCCTCCCTGTCAGTTGTTACAAGGGAAAAGAGAGGGAGAGTTGGGGGGCTTTTCTTCAGTGAATTCAGCCAGCAGAGCCTGCTTTGAATCTCTACTATGGCCAGACCAAAACACAAGAAAATGGAGTCCGAAGCATTCCCATGACAGGTTGCCAATGGGCGACATCTGCTGGCCCATCTGGAAACTGCAATAGGCAAAAAGTGATTTTTGCATCTCTCTGTACTCTAGCACCTGGGAGAAAATCTGCCACCCATTAGTGAGCCCTTGGCATGATGTTGATAACAAGCGAAGCAATTTTATAGATTTAAAATAAGTTGAACCAAATATAAAAAAAGAGCTGTGAAGGGAAAAAAAGGCAAGAGAGACAAATTTGCTATCAGAGTAAATTCGCCAAGATATTCAGATGCTTAGATGTCAGCAAAAATTTACAAGTAATACTAGGAAACAAAAACAGATGGCCCAGCCAAAGGAACAAACCAAAAATCCTGAAGAGATACAGGATTCAAGAAAATTAATCAACAATAATAATGCAACTCAACTAAATAAATTTGAAGAATTGAAATAAAATATAACTAAAGAGATAAAGGATATTAAGAAGTCTCTGGGTGAGCATAAAGAACAACTTGAAAGTCTGCAAAGAAAAGTAACAGACTTTATGGGAATGAAAGACATGATGAATGAGATTAAAAATACGTTAGAGGCACATAAGAGCCGATTTGAAATTCTCAAAGACAGATGTAGTGATTTCAAAGACAGAAAATCTGAACTGGAAGAGACAGGAGAACAGAAAGAAAAGAGAATGGAAAAACAGAACAGGGTCTCAGAGAATTGAATGACAATGAAAAATGTACAAACATATGCATTATCAGTGTTCTAGAAGAAGAAGAGAATGGAAAGGAGGCAGAAAGAATATTTGAGGAAATAATGACCAAAAAATTCCCAACCCTTATGAAAGACAGAAATATCAATATCCAAGAAAGACAACACATCCCAAACAGAATAAATCTAAATAGACCTACTCTGAGACACCTATTATTCATAATGACAAATATCAGAGATAAAAAAAGGATTCTGAAAGCAACAAGTGAAAAGCAAAGCATCTCATACAAGGGAACTTTGATAAGATTAAGTGCTAACCTCTTATCAGAAACCATGGAGGAGAGAAGAAAGTGGTATAATGTATTTCAGGTACTGAAAAAGAAAAACTGCCAGCCAATAATTCTGGCAAAGCTGCCCTTCAAAAATAAGGGTGAGTTCAAAGTCTTCACAGACAAACCAAAAGCCCAAAACTAAAAGAGATAATAAATAAAGGGCAGCAGCCTGACAGGAAAGAACAAGGGCGAGAGGCTTGGAGAAGAGTGTAGAAATGAAGATTATTAAGAAGGGTAAATTAAAGTGTAAAAGACTGACAATGGTACGATATGAGCAAAGAAAGCTAAAGGACAAAACAAGGAAGTGATGCCTTTACAGTAATAGCATTGAATTTAATGGCTTGAACTCTCCAATCAAACGACGTAGACAGAAAGAGTTGATTTTAAAAATGAGACATCTATATGCTGTCTGCAAGAGACTTACCTCAGACATAAGGACACAAACAGGTTAAAAGTGAAAGGTTAGAAAAAGGTACTCAACGCAAATAGTAACCAAAAAAAAAGAGCTGGAGTAGTGATACTAATATTGGACAAAATAGATTTTAAATGCCAAACTGTTATAAGGGATGAA
The DNA here is from genome assembly GCA_029593785.1 of Cabassous unicinctus. Taxonomy (NCBI): domain Eukaryota; kingdom Metazoa; phylum Chordata; class Mammalia; order Cingulata; family Chlamyphoridae; genus Cabassous; species Cabassous unicinctus. The sequence goes on along the minus strand of JAQZBX010034795.1, from coordinate 11,499 downwards.
GAAGGTCATTAAATATTAATAAAAGGGGCAATTCAGTAAGAAGAAATAACTGCACCTAACCTCAGTGACCCAAGATACATGAAGCAAACACTGTCAAGCTGAAGGGAGAAATAGATGTCTCTACAGTAATAGCTGGAGACCTTAATAAACTACCCTCAATATTGGACAGAACATCTGGACAGAGGAAAAATAAAGAAACAGAGAGCTTGAATAATATGATAATATGATAATATGATAAATGAACTAGACCTAACAGACATCTATAGAGCATTGCACCCCAAAACAGCAGGGTATACATTCTTTTCAAGTGCCCATGGATCCTTCTCCAAGATAGACCATATGTTGAATCACAAGACAAATCTCAATAAATTAAAAAAGATTGAAATTATACAAAACACTTTCTCTGATCATAAAAGAATGAAGCTAAAAAACAATAATGGATGGAAAAAAGGAAAATTCATAAATACATGGAGATTAAAATTCATAAATATATGGAGATTAAAGAACAAGCTCTTAAATAATCAGCAGGCCAAAGAAGAAATTGCCATAGAATTCAGCAAATATTTTCAGATAAATGAAAATGACAACACAACATATCAAAACCTATGGGACAACGCAAAGGCAGTGCCAAGAGGGAAATTTATAGCCCTCAATGCTTACAGTAAAAAAGAATAAATAGCTTAAATTGAAGATCTAACTGCACACCTGGAGGAACTATAAAAAGAACAGCAAACTAAATCCCAAACCAAACTAAAGGAAAGAAATAGTAAAGATCAGAGCAGAAATAAATGAAATTGAGAACAACAACAAAAACCAATAGATTGTAACAAATGTTACACTAAGGATGTTGTTAATGCTGTTAATGTGGGAAAGTGTGAGAGGGAGTGGTAGTGGAGCATATGGGAATCGCCTATATTTTTATGTAACAATTATGTAATCTAGAGTTTCTTTAAAATAAATAAATTTTTAAAAAACAATAGAAAGAATCAATGAAATCATAAGTTGGTTCTTTGAAAAGATCAACAAAATCGACAAACCCTTAGCTAGACTGACAAGGAAAGAAAGAGAAGACACAAACAAATAAAATCAGGAATGAGAGGGGGGACATTACCACTGACCCCAAAGAAATAAGAGAGATCATAAGAGGATATTATGAACAACTGTATGCCAAAAACCTAGACAATGTAGACGAGATGGACAAATTCCTAGAAACTCACCCTAGAAGAAACAGAGACCTCAGCAAACCAGTCACAAGTGAAGAGATTGAAGCAGCCATCAAAAACCTCCCAAAGATGAAAAGCCCAGGACCAGATGGCTTCATAGGTGAGTTCTACCAATCATTCAAACATGATCTAATACAATCTTGCTCAAGCTCTTCCAAAAAAATTGGACAGGAAAGAACACTAACAAACTCATTCTATGAAGCCAACATTACCTTAGTACCAAAACTTGATAAAGATATTATGAAAAAGAAAATTACAGACCAATATCGCTAATGAATATACATGCAAAAATCCTCAACAAAATACTTGCAAACCAAATCCAAAAGCACATTAAAAGATTTATACACATGATCAAGTGGGTTTTATCCCAGGGACACAATGGTGGTTCAGCACAAGAAAATCAATTAGTGTAAATAAACTACACTGATAAGTTGAAGAAGAAAAATCACGTGATCCTCTCAATTGATGCAGAAAAGGCATTTGACAAAATACAGCACCCTAAAAAAAAAAAAAAATACAGCACCCTTTCTTGATAAAAAACATTCCAAAAGATGGGAATAGAAGGAAGCTTTCTCAATATGGTAAAGTGCATATATGAAAACCTACAATTAGCATTGCACTCAATGGTTAAAGACAGAAAACATTCCCGCTAAGATCAGGAACAAGACAAGGATGCCCACTGTAACTGTTATTATTCAACATTGTGCTAGAAGTTCTAGTTAGGGCAATTAGGCAAGATAAAGAAATAAAAGGCACCCAAATAGGAAAGGAAGAAGTAAACCTTCCACTATTTGCTCATGATATGATCCTATATCTAAAAAATCCTGAAAAATCCACAATAAAGCTACTAGAATTAATAGAAAAGTTCAGCAAAGTGGCAGGATACAAGATTACTATACAAAAATCAATAGTGTTTCTATACACTACTAATATGCAATCTTAGGACTAAAACAGTCAAATATTTAGAAATAAACTTCATGAAGGACAGAAAGGACCTCTATTAAGAAAACTACAAAACATTGGTAAAAGAAACATAAGACTTAAATAAATGGAACGACATTCCATTTTCATGGATTGATAGACTAAATATCATTAAAATGTCAATTCTATCCAAACTGATTTACAGATTCAATGCAATCCCAATAAAAATCCCAACAGTCTTTTTTCCAGAAATTTAGAAAACATTAATCAAGTTTATTTTGAAAGGTAAAGGGCCCTGAATAGCCAAAAATGTATTTAAAAGAAAAATGAGGTTGGAGGACTCTCACTTCCAAAGTGATTTTTGATGATGCTATTAAGCCCACACAGCTGGACCAGAAGAGTCTATTCAACAAATGGTGCCGGAAAAACTGGATAGCCATACCCAAAAGAAAGAAAGAGGACCCTTATCTCACACCTTATACAAAAATTAACTCAAAATGGACCAAGGACCTAAATATAAAAGTGACAACCAAAAAATCCTAGAAGAAAATATAGGAAAATATCTTCAAGATCTTGCGGTAGGCGGTAGTTTCTTAAACCTTGCACCCAAAGCACGTGCAAGAAAAGGAAAAATAGATAAATGAGACCTTCTCAAAATTAAACACTTTTTTTTTTTTTAACCTCAAAGGACTTCATCAAAAGGGTGAAAAGGCAGCTGACTCAATGGGAAAAAAATATTTGGCAATCACATATCTGGTAACGATTTAATATCCATGATATATAAAGAAATCACACAACTCAACAATAAAAAGACAAACTACCTGATTAAAAAGTGGACAAAAGACTTGAAAAGACAGTTGTCCAAATAAGTACAAATGGTGAAGAAACACATGAAAAAATGTTCAACATCACTAGTGATTAGGGAAATCCAAATCAAAACTACTATGAGATAATTTCTCACCTATTAGACTGGCCACTATTAAAAAGTCAGAAAACTGTAAATGTTGAAGAGGATGTGTAGAGAAAGGAACACTAATTCACTGTTGATGGGAATGTAGAATGGTACAGCCACTATGGAGAACTGTGTGGCAGTTCCTAAGGAAGTTGAATATAGACATGTGATCTGGCAATACCATGACTAGGTATATACCCAGAAGAACTGAGAGCAGTGACACGAATAGACATCTGAACATCTATGTTCATAGCAGTGTTATTCAAGATTGCCAAAAGTTGGAAACAACCCAGGTGTCCATCAACTGATGAATGGATAAGCAAATTGTGGTATATACACAAAATGAAATATTATGCAGCTGTAAGAAGAAATGAAGTCATGAAGCATATGACAACATGGCTGAACCTGGAGTGAGCAAGCCAGACACAGAAGGTCAAATACTGTATGATTGTGCTATTATGAACTAAATATATTATGTAAACTCATGGAATTAATAATTAGAATATAGGTTACCAGAAAAATAGAATGAGGGTAAAGAATAGAAAGCTGATGGTTAATCTGTGCAGAACTGGTTAAAAGGTTGTTTGTAAGTCTTTGGAAATGAATGGAAATGGTAAGAGCACATGATGGTGTTTCTGACTAGCAGAGCTATTATGTGGGTATGACAGTAGTTGAAAGGAAAGCCTAAGGACATGTATATTATTAGAAGGAAAGCTAAAAAATGTAACATGGGACTGTATAACAGTGTATTAGTCAGCCAAAGGGGTGCTAATGTGAAATACCAAAAATGGATTGGTCTTTATAAAGGGTATTTATTTGGGGTAGAAGTCCACAGTTACCAGGCCATAAAACAAGTTTCTTCTCTCACCAAAGTCCATTCACGTGTTGGAGCATGACAGCTGCCAACATTTGCCAGGGTTCAGGCTTCTTGGGTTCTTCTCTTCCTGGGGCTGCGTTTCTCTCCAGGCTTAGCTCCTGTTTCCTCCACAAGGTCAGCTGTAGACGATCAGGCAAATGGCTCTCCTCTCTTCTCCTGGGGCCTTCTCTCCAACATCAAAACTGCTTCTCAAAAAACGGCCTCAACTCTCTTCTTGCCATGCCTTTTATATTTGATTCCCCCACCCACCAAGGGGTGGGCCTCAACGCCCTACTGACATGGCCCAGTCAACGCCCTAATCATAACCTAATCATGCCCAGATTAACAGATCAATTTACAAGCATGATCCAATTATATTTTTGGAATTCATAATTACATCAGATTCCCAGATGGCAACACATAGTAAAAGTTCATGTAAAATATGAATATGGGTGATCCTGCATATATGAGATTGTTTTTACAAAATAAAATGCAAATAAACTAGAGAGAAGAAAACAGAGCAACAGGTATGTATGGCAGGGGAAGCACAGGGAGATAGAAAGGTGATGAGTTTTGTTTGTTTAGTTGGTTTTTGTTTTTAGTATTATTAGTATTACTGGAAAATTGAAAATGCTCTAAAATGATTGAAGTGATGAATGCACACCTATGTGATAACACCGAATATCATCGATTGTCCACTTTGGATGGAATTATGCTTTGTTAATAGATATCAATAAAATTGATTAGAGACTAAAATACAATAATAAAATAATAAAATTAAAATTAAATAAAATAAGCACTTGGAGAATAGTGGTGGGGCCATCCCTGGGGGACTACATGTGACCAAACCCAGCAACTGACCTGCAGGTGACCACACTGGGTGCCAGCAGAAGAGGTGAGCAATCCCTGCCACCATCCCTCCCCCTTCAAACACTGTAGACCATGTGTGGCACCAGAAAATGAACACATAAGAGTGGACACACAGGATCACATATAACTAGGGCCAAAGGGTTGATGTAGCCCATCTAGAACTCAGAACTCTTCCTGGGTTCTGAGGGTGAATGTCTCCAAAATTCAGCAAGTTAGTACCATCTCACTGCTGAATCGTGGGTGAACCCACGAAAGTAGCATCATACCAACTCAACACAGATACAAGCCTCAGAGCTTGTTGGGACATCTGGTAAATCACGTGTAGGGTAGATATCAAGAGTGCTCCAAAGAGGAGACATGGGGGCCAGGATTGTCACTGGCAGTTGCCAGGCACAGAAGGGACTTTGAAAATTTCAAGGCAGATGTATTTTATCACTGGGTCTCTCTTGGATCAGTCTGGGCCTGGGATGGCTCTGCTAGAAGGCAGCGAGAGCCCTGACAGGTCCTAGTCACCAGAAAATGACTTCGTTAGAAGAAGGAGCACAAAAACCGAGGGCCCCAGACAGGTACACAGCTGGCTGAACCTGCGCACAGTGTCGAGCCCTTTAACAATGACCGTGATCAACTTTTATCCAGTGTTCGTGAGACGACAGGAACATGCAGATATTATTATTATTGTTATTATTATTATCATTATTACTATTTACTTACTTGCAGAAGAGGAAACCGAGCTTCGAAATTAGCTCACTTGTCTGAGGTCACAACATTTGACTATGCTGGGGTTCAGAATTGTGATTTTCTAAAATTTAAGTAAGATAATCAAACCATGGATCCAAGGAGCTCAGAAAACCCCAAGCAGGACAAATTCCCAAAGGCATGCAGGTGCATGCACACACACAAACATACACCAAGACACATTCTAGTGAAACTGATGAAAACCAAAGAAAAGGAGAAAAAATCATGAAGGCAGAAGGAGGAAAAAGACTCACTTTATGATATAATATTTTTAGGTTTCCTAACAAGGGGTTTGATATCTAGAAGTTACTTCGTAAACATCTGCTTCCTACTCCAACGTGCTGCAGCAAAGTCTCCATTTCAAAGCTTAAATATGAAGTAAAAGGGTTGGGGAAAGTTTTTGACCACAGTTTCCAGGAAGGAATGGACAGAACAATGACTCATGAGTTGTAAATACCACAGCTTTATCTCTCAGAAACTGCAAGATCTTTACAGGATAACTCAACCAGAAGCCTGCAAGGGAAAATGCACAAGGGAACTTGAGGCACATTCCTGGAGGAGATACTGTCCCCATCAACCTGGAGAGAATCAAATTTGCAGAAACCACGCAGGGCAAGACAACCTCTGACAGATGCCCAATACCTCTCTCATCACATGGATTGAGGAGAAGCCATCTAGAGATCTTGGGAGATACCTGAGCCTGGAAGGAAACTTGCTAGAGCATACATGGGGGTGGGGGCATTTCCTGTTATAGGACGGGTTTATCGTCAATAATAGCCCTGAGAGTAATGAGCAGATCAGAGCAGAATGAGCTGCAGCCATGGCTGAAGGCAGGCACCGTGGGTGGCAGCCTGCTCAGGACCTCACGCCAATGGGGGCAAAACCTCTGCCCATACGCCAGGAATCTGGTGAGTGGAAAGGCTCAGTGCTACACATCATGAAGTGTACCTGGGTACACTTCAGAGTTCTGACCAGGTCAGGGAGAAGGAAGCTTGGGGTCCCCCTGGGTTCCCTCCTGATACACACCAACATTCAACACTCCAGTGGCAAGTGATTCAGCCTCATCACTCTTCAACCAGACTCTTGACCTTTGTGCACTTTCCAGAGACTCTATGGATTGAACCTTTCTCCATTCCCCACAGCACAGCGGGAACAAAATCCTCCCCAGGATGATCCCTGGAAGTTTCTATGTGTGGCAGTGACCATGCTGATGTTTTTGTTGGTCATGATCCTTGGAGTGGTCCTGAGAAATGGTGAGGAGATGAGGCCAGTGGGGAAGGGAGATCAGAGGGAGCCGTTTCTCCAGCTCCACTATTCAGGGGAAGGTCTGTATGTGGCAGGGGTGGGCGGTAACATTAGGCTGTGTTGTGTTCCCTGGCATAATGGTTAAAGAAGGAAATTTCTCTCCCCATCCTCGCTTGGAAGATTTTGGGAGCTAGAATAAACATGACAATGGTCTAAAAATCTAGGGCTTTTCTTTTCTTTTCCCTACCCCATAGTCTTGCTGTTAAACTACCAATTAGAGGAAGAATTGAATCAACTGGACAACACATGTGAGTGCCGATTGCAATGGTGGCCTCCCACCTGCCCAAATACCAGCCCTTCTTTCTTCCAGGTCTGTGGCCAACTTTTCTCTATGTGTCTCTTAGTTACAAAAGGACTAGCAGATGCTAAACACAATCGAGACATCATTCGGGGAGAAATGTTCAGGCAAATGAACGCTGTGCAGGCAGTAAATGGTAAGGAGATAGGCATTTGGAGTTTGTTTTGTGGGAGTGAGTATTGGGAGAGGTATGCTGTTCTTTGCCACACGGTTAATAGTAACAGTTCTTGAAACAGATGAGTCTGTAAAGGGAATTTTAACTAACCCTCTACTCACAAGAAATAGTAACATAAGTTTGTGGAACCCTGCATTGCATTTTGCTGCTTTTATTTTTTGGGAGGTACTGGAGATTGAACCCAGGATCTTGTACATGGAAAGCAGGTGCTCAACCACTGAGAAGCCTCCATTCCCAAATGAAAATTTGTTTTTTCATTTGTTTGTTTGTTTTTAGGAGGTACCAAGGATAGAACCTGAGAGCTCATATGTGAGAGGCAGGAGCTCAACCACTTGAGCTACATCCGCTCCCCCACTGCTTTCCGATAAAGATTGGGCATGGGACACATGGGAAGCTACTCAACTCCCTGTTGCAAAATGTCAAAGATACAGCCAGTTGGTTGGGTTCAGTTAAATTGGTCCTTGGCTTCTCTGTCATATGGCAATGCACATGGGTTGGAGTTCAATTCTGTGACCATTGTAGCTTCCAGCCCCAGAGAACTGACTTCTCTCCCTCTCCCACAGGATCTTCCTGCAATCCCTGCCCTGAGGACTGGACAGCATTTGAGGGCTCCTGCTATAACTTTAGCATGAACAGACTCAGCTGGACTGAAGCCAGGCATCAATGTATCCAGGAGGGAGCTCATCTGGTCATCATCAACAGCCAAGCAGAGCAGGTACAGGAGGGAAGAGATGCTGTGGGGACTCTTTCCAAGGAATTACAAGGACATGTTCCTGTATGTGTTACTTTCCTAGCTATTAAAACAAATACCATACAGTGGGTTGGCTTAAACAATGGAAATTTATTGGCTCATGGTTTTGAGGCTAGGAGAAGTCCAAAATTGAGGTGTCAGCAAGGCGATGCTTCCACCCTGAAGACTGTGGCATTCTGGGGCTGGCTGCCAGCGACCCTTGTCCTAGGCTTCTCTGTCACACGGCAATGCACATGGCGGTGTCCTCTCCTTTCTCTTCTGGTTTCTATTGAATTCCAGCTCTGGCAGCTCCCTGTGGCTATTCCTTACATGTCCAATTTCCTTGCTCATAAAAACTTCAGCCATAATGGATGAAGAACCACCCTTACTAAGTTTGGGCACACCTTATCTTAACATCTTCAAAGGTCCTATTTACAAATGGGTTCACACCTACAGGACCAGGGTTTGGGACCTGAACATGACTTTTATGGAGAAATGTTTCCATCCCTATACTGTCCCCCGAAGATTTCTGTTTTTCTGTTGTTTATTATTATTATTGGAATAATGAAAATGCTCTAATAATGATTGAAATTGAAATGTTCTTTGTCTCTTTCATGTTCCTCTGCCCCAACCCCAGTCTCACCACCATACCCACATATTTTCTGACTACAAATACCTTCCTTCCAAGTAGAATTTCCTGACTACATCTCAAGAAGAGTTTTGGATTGGCCTCACAAAACAATACAGCAAGGGCCCCTACAAGTGGCAAGATGGTTCATCTCTCACCTACACGTGAGTGTCCCTGTTTGGATTCAGAATCCCTCACCCCATCCAGTCTGTGCCATTGGAGTTTGATAAAGATCTTCTGAGAGTAGGTTTTTCAGCTGCTTCAAGGGTCTAATTTTGGCATGAGCCAAACTTCTGCCTGTCAAATCCCCTCCTATTGTGCTTACTGTTATTTTATGAGTTGCAAATGGATGTATTTGTAAACAATGGATTACACAATATTAAACAGGACCATAGTCCTTGTAGGAAGTCTCAGTGGCTTTAGCATGTTAAAGAGAGTTGTGCATCTTCAGGAAAGGAAGAGACAAGGTGTGATTTGCTGAGCTTATTTAGAGCCAGAGCTCTTCTGGGCATATAACCTGGAGGTTCTAGGTTCCAACAAAGCACCCTTGAAGAAACACTGCCTCGAGGCCCCTGTGGCATTCAATGACACTCACTTATCTTTTTCGTTTCTGTCCTTCCACTCATCCTTTACCAGAACCACACCCAAAGGCTCCTGGACCTCTCCTGTGTATTCCTTCTTCCCTTCTTCACCACTGCACTGCCTCATCTCACGTCTCATGATCTCTAGACTGGACCATTGCTGTAAATTCTAGATCTGGTCTTGCATTCACGAACCCATGCTCTACTCAAGCCAATGTTGCAACATTTCTGAACATGACTTTGATATGGATTTAGGGAACACCCCCATTCCCCAGTGACACAAGTGTAATGTCTAGATTCTTTAAGATGGCAACTTTCAAGGTTTGTACACTACATCCGATCCATCTTCGCATCCTCCTCTCCTGACCTCCCAAGTCCTCCCCACATCCTTCTTTTAATCTAAGTCCTAGATGATGCACCTTTTCCAGGGTTGATTTGCACTCTCTTCCTTCTGCCTTTCCTCTTGCTGTGTCTACTGCCTAGGACATGTTCCTTGTCTGGTGAATTGCAAAATGTGTGTGGAGCTCAAGACATATGTCCCCCTCTAGGGGCAGCCCTGCTGTGCCAATGATACATTGATCAAACTCTTCATTTCCTAACCACATTTTATTTAGATGATTTTTATTGCCTTTATTATGGTATCCCTTTGCCTATCTCTGTCTCCTCCATCAGACTAGCTTATACTTGAAGACAGAAAGAAGTTCCAACACATTTCTGTGGTCCAGTACCCTGTACAAGGCTTTGTACCCAGCATGAGCTCAGCAAATAATTTTGGAATGAATGAATGAGTGTTGAAAACATTTCAAGATTTTGCCCCCTAAGGAAGGACTCTCTGGGGCCTTTGGGGTGTCATGACTGGGGTGGGTGCTACCGGAAATTGGTGGGTAGAGTCTAGGAATCTTGCTCAGTGTCCTACAGTGCACAAAAGAGAACCCAAATGTTAACAGTGTCAAGGTGGATAAACCTAACTTTAGGATATGGCATGGATTTTTCAATTTCTTGGAAATGCACTTGTTTCCTACTGTCTATTCTTATGGGCTAACCTTTATCTGGTACCTCCGTGTTGATATTTACATCTGTACATGGTTCCACACGCCTTTATTTAGGGATTTGGCTCTTGTTGTATGTTTATTTACAGCAACTGGAGACCTGGAGAATTGTATTTCTCCGACTGTGTCTTTATAACGCCAACGGGCCACTGGGACAGTGGTTATTGTGACTATTGGCAATGCCGTTGGATCTGTGAGAAGCCTCAGATCTGCTGAGCCTGCTCCCTTTCCTATGTGCCTTGCTAGTTCAAGACTCCCCTGATGTGTGACCTCAGCACAACACCCTAACTTCGCTGCAAAACCCAGGTCTTGATGGGATCAATTCCCTCTCTTGCCTCCTCTCTTAAATTCTGTTGAAAAACAAGAAATGACCCTGTGATGAAACTTTCAGCAAAATAAAGCAGGTAGAACTTTCTACAGGGTAAATTATCCAATTTTTCTAATGTAAGTGGCATAATTAAAAGAAAATGTGAGATTGTCATAGAATAAAAGATATCTAAGTGATATAAACTAATGTGTGGGCTTTGATTGTATTTTGATTTGAGCAAATCACCTATAGAAAGACATTTTCCGGCAATCACAATAGTTGAATATGGAATAGGACATAAGCCGTTTTTATTAATTTGTATACCTGTGATAATAGCTTGGTAGTTCCATATAAAAAAGAAGATATATGTTAGAATACATACTTAAGTCATTAGGGGTATTAGGCAGTCATATATAGTATGACTTTATTTAGTATTTCTGCAAAATACTAAATAAATAAGTGAGAAGGGGCCATATATGGAATAAAATTGACCCCGTGTTGGTAATTGTTAAAGCTGGGATATAAGAGTTCCCTGTCTTACATACTTCACGACAGATTTATCTTTCATAGGCTATGAGGTAGATTTCCTGTATATTATAGGAAGTATCTTTCCTGTTATTGGAAACACAGTACACTTACACATGGATTTGTGATTCAGTATTAATTAGCATGACTACACAAATTCTTTATATTATAGAAATAAGAGAAATAGGGCACTTGTTTGAATTCTAGAGGTGGTTTTTTAAACTTTATTAACAGTTATGAACCATCCCATCTCTAACTTAGAAGAGTAAGGGTGAGTAATATTTTTCTTTAACTGACAGTATGCTCACTTGAGTTTCTGTGGCTTTCTTTTTTTTTTTTTTTTT
>JAQZBX010034794.1:0-24845 GCA_029593785.1 Cabassous unicinctus | reverse complement strand
TGTAACTGTAAGTGTCTACTCCAAAGAAATACCCTTTATAAACGCCAACAGATTTCTGGTATTTTGCATCAGCACCCCTTTGGCTGACTAATGCATGCCCCTAGAGGAATGATTGCTAGCATTTTTTGGAAAGAGAGCCAAAATATGAGGGTGACTCAATACCTAGTATATCAAGCTATTGACCAAAACTTTCCTTCTGTGGTTATATTTATAAATAGAATGTATCAGTTATCATTTCATTGCTCTTCAGCTCTCAACTCATCCTTCAGTATATGGTGTATGGCCTTTTGGATATGAATTTGTCCTTCAATATAAGGTATTTGATGAACAAAAGAATTACTCTAACCACTTTTTTGAAGTGAACATGATGATTTGCTTTCTCAGTTTAAGGCAATGTGCTGTGATGTTACAGAATGCAAAGACTTCCTGCAGTTTGCTTTGCAGGCTAAGGGGATTGGCATGGAAATGGGAGAATATATAGTAAATTTTTCCTTGGCCAGTTCTTCTGTTAGTTTATGGCATTGGGCTGGTGATATTGCTTTTGCAACTCCCTTGATTTATACAAAACAGTGTTTTGTGTAACCTGAATGCAACCAGTTCTTCAGATTTCACTGAGAATCCAACATGTGGCTTGCATGCAGGTACCCACAGGGTGCTGAAAGGGTCACACACCAAGTATCTTTTCCTTCTGCAAAGACATGACAACCAAATATGTAGTTCTCTCACTCACTATCCAGGCCACTGATTGCTGATTTACTCTTCCTCCACCAAGAACCCAGAGGACTGCCTATTTTTTTGCCCAGAAATTCCAGACCACTTGCCACCTTGCTAAACAACAAATTATTTCCTGCTAGCCATGGCCCAACCATACCTTTTTCAATAATGTCTGATTCCTTTCCAAATGCATCTTTGGGTACTCTTTATCAGACCTATACTATACTTTACTGAGTTCCTTATATCATATACATACTCTTTTATCATAGGTAATAAATATTTACATTAAATGTACCATGTTTAAACTACCATGTGCCTTATTTTTCCTGATTGGACCCATACTGCTAAGGATTTGCTAACTGGAACAGTTACAGGAGATAGATCAGTCAAGATAAGAGTTAGGTATTGGATTGTTCATGCCTTTGGGCTTGAGCACATGCCTTTGGAGAACTTCTCACCAATGGAAAATGGAATGTTAGTAATGCATGATACACAGTAGCATCATAATTAATTAAGTTATCATCTATGGTTTATTGAGATGAAGGAATATTTCAAGCATGTGCTTTGGGAATTCAAGTGGCTATCACCTTTAAGAATTATGATTATAATGATACCTATAAAGACTGTATTTAAGGTATGGTTTGGATATATTTGAGTGCACTTGAGTGTAAATATACTGAAAATGACAAATTGACTTCTGTTAACTCTCATATCAATATGTGGCCAGAGAATCAACAGCTTTTATGTCTGTACTAAAAATATCTCTTATTACTTGGAGTAGCAGGGCAGATATTGCTAACAATAACACATAATATTTAATTGGGGAATTTTCTGAATTACAATCACAGTTTAATTTCCAGGCTTATATATAATTTAATTGGGAAAGGATAGTATCCTAAACCTTGGAATTGTGACAAGGTAAAAGCAAGATGACACTTATTACCTTCTGGGCTTCCATTGCCTGTGAAAATAACTTGCCCCATGATATTTAAGAAGATTACCCTTCCTCAGCATGAAAATCACAATCCATCCTCATTTTAGTCTTATCACCTTGAAAGGCTATTCTAAATTACCTTAAGATGTACCAGAACCACACCTTGTTTTCACTAGACCAATAATTAGGGTTAAATAGCATGCCCCAATGGGATTGGTAAAAAGAAATAGCTTATGTACCAAAAATATTGCATGACCTTCCTAAAATATATTGCAAGACATCACTACTGTGCAACAGGTATGGCAATGGATCATAAATATGTTATAACATAAAGGGCAGAATATAAAATTAGATCAGCCTAAATTCATTAATATAGGTATATTCAGCCTGAATTTTACTCCAAGCATTCTCTTCATTGAACTGTGGCCTTTTACTAGAATAACTATGTGTTGGGTAAAAGGATATTTCCACACATTTTTTGGGAATTTCTAGAATCTGACTCTGAATTTAAGCTAATTCCTGGTAACCTTATATGCAACTGACACCCATCAGTCCAATTAGTTGTCATGGTAATCACGTGATATGTGGATTTCTAACTCAATTCTGACTCATGTTGCACCCAGTTGGTTCACAGATCCACCTTCTTGTTGTTCCCCAAGTCTTATAAAACTGGAGATAGACATACTTCGAAAATCCCCAAATTGCTTCTTAGACCCATAGAATAAGGGCTATGATGGTAGGAAGGTCTCATAGACATCCTAAGTGCTTCCATCCTTGCCAATATAACAAACCAGAAGAAATACTGATCTTTGCAAGAAGAGCATAGATTAATGCCACCATAAAGGAAGTGACAGAAGCAGGGTAGTGAATCCACTTATATCCTCATTTAGTTCACCAGTTTGATCTGTGTAGATGTCATATGGATCTGAAAGTATTACTGTGGATTACCATCAGCTTAGTTAAGCAGTGACCCCTTTTTCAGTTTCTGTCAAAGAACATATTTCCTGTTCTGTAGGAAACCAGCATAGACCCTGGTTTTTGGTTTTCTGCTATTGAAATGTTTTTCTCCATATAATTTTTAAGGACCGCCAGAAGCAATTAATTTTTTAAAACTACTTTTATTTATTTATTTATTTATTATTTTTTAAATACTTAGATTTTATAAATGTTACATAAAAAATTTAGGGGATTCCCAATTACCCCACCCCTTCCCCTCCCACACTTTGCTCCATTAACAACATTTTTATTAGTGTGGTCATATGTTAAAATTAATGAACACAGATTGGAGCACTGATAATATGCATGGATCTAAAGTTTTCATTATCGATTACATTTTGCACCAAACAATCTTATAAGTGTTGACAAAATGTATACTGGCTTGTATCCATCATTGTAATATGCAGAACAATTCCAATGTCCTGTTCCTCCCTTTTCCTCCCCTCAGAAAATCTGGTGACCATTTGTAAAATTCTAACATTTATCCCTCCATAAATGAAAAACAAATAATTTAAGAAGTGTTGGAATGAACAAGTAATTAATGTAAAAGAACATCCATATGAGGGCTATAATTCCAAGGTATATTTATAGCCTGTCATTTTATCAATTATATGGACAAAAAGTATAGACTTGTGTCATTATTTTAAGTACTGTTTAATATATATATAAATATATATACATATATATTTAATATGCTGTAACACAATTGAACTTTCTCCACATAATGTATATTTGGGGTGTTTCTCTCTCTTTATTCTTAAGATCAAGGTTGTATATAAATACCTAATATACCACTAGATTTGTTTATCACACACATCCTTGTGTATAAATTTTTGTAATTTTCATGAGTTGCGAAAATGATTGGCTCTAAAGTTAAGCATTTTTTCACATTGGAAGATAACATTGCATTGCCTTCCCAACAGAATGACTTAAATTATATCTCAAGAAGTATATTAAAGTGTAGTTTTCTCATTCACTTTGGAACTGAAGCTTTACACAATGTTTGCCAATGAAGAGTCACCATACTCCTTTAATTTGTATTCCTTGATCAATATTGAGATTATATATCTTTTAAGTGTTTATTAAAATTATCTCAATTACATTTTTTTTTAGTTTTTTACATGACTTTATATTTGCTCTTTTTAAGTTTTATTTATTTCCATGCATTTTGAATAGAAATACTTTCTATGAAACTGTTATGGTATCAGAAACTTCTGTCAGCAAATTCCAAAAGCTTTTTACACCAACCCCAATTACTGTTGTAATTCAATTCAATTAATTCTATCACTACCAGGAGTTAGGCCAGACTCCTTTGGTTAAGACCAATCCACTACAAGATTGTCTTTCAGACACCACTTGCAAGTTTGAAGACCCGGGACACCCCCACTTCTGACCAACTGGCTACAAATTTGGAGGCTCCCTTGACCCCATTCAGTTTGATAATTTGTTAGACTTACAGAACTCATGGAAAATACTATACTTATGGTTATATCTTTTATTAGTGTAGAAGGATACAAATAAGAAGTAGCAAAATAAGAGAAGCATTGGGTGAGGTCTGGGAGGCTTTCAAGTGGAAGGTCAGGTGAAGTTCTTTTCACATGATTGCAGAAGGTCTAACCCTTCTGGCATAGAGTTCTATTTGCTTAATCATGGAAACTCATAGGAGCTTCAAATCACCTGAGTTTATATTGGGTCTCATTATGTAGGAATGATTGATAAAATCAATGTCCATTCCTCCCTCCCCCTTCCCTCGGGATGCGTTTATCAATAGCAATGAATGTGCCACACTAATGAAGGATGTTTATGTAGGAGGGTGTGGGAGTTTGGGGAGTAGGACATATGGGAATCCCTCTATTTTTTGTGTAACATTTATTTAATCTGATTATCTATTAAAAATTTTAAAAATATATTATTATAAAAAGAATCAATGTCTATGTGGTTGAATTCAATCTGCAGCTCCTCTCCCCTCCAAAGTTGGGTTGATATCCTGTAGCTTAAAGTCCCAACCTCTTGATCCCATATTTGGTCTCTTGATTTGGCCAGGCTCCACCCTAAGGCTGCAGATTTGGCTCCTGTGCTCAACATGAACAAAAAGAACTCTGCTATCACAGGAAATTCTAGAGATTCAGAAATAACTACCCCAAGAAGGGGGGCCAAGAGAAGCAATATTCTTCACTATATCAGGAACCTATGGTACAAATAATTTTTCCCAATTCCATCACTTTCCATCTACTCATCATCATTTTTTTTTTTTACAAAAATTTGCTGCCTAAGAGAGTTTTAATTGAAACATATTCTCTCTTCCTTTAGAAAGTATAGACTCATGAGTACAGACTCATCAATTCCTCATTCCTAGTAGACCAATTTCATGTGCTTGAATGCCACATGTGGCTAGGGCTACTGAATTGTACATAGGAAGAAGAAATTCTTTCTATCATCAAAAAATGTTCTCTTGATGAGCTTTGTTTTAGTTTCCTTGGCTGCTCAAACAAATACCATGCAATGGTTTGTTTTAAACAATCAAAACATATTAGCTCATGGTCAAGGCATCATTAAAGTGATGCTTTCTCCCCACAGTGTCATTCTGGAGCTGGCGACTGGCAATCCTTGGGACTAGATTGTCACATGTTCTGGCACATGGCTTATTGTTCTGGTATCTCCATTCTCTTCTGGTATCTGTTTTCAGCTTCTTGTGCTCTCTCTGTGATTGTTTTATTATTATTATTATTTTGTCAGAATTTTGTTCTCTTGTAAAGGACTCTATTAATAGGATTAAGACCCATCCTGATTGAGGTGGGCCTCACCTTAACTGAAATAAGATCATCAAAAATTCCTACTTCAAATGGGTTCACAACCACAGGAATGGATTAAGTGTAAGAACATGTTTATCTGAAATACAAGCAATTCCAAACAACCACAAGCTTCAAATTTGTTCTTTATCAAGACTAAGTCATAATTATTGAGTATGTCTACCAAGAGGTACATACTGTATAGCTGCGTCATTTTGTGATATTAACAAGCATTGAAGATCATTCTCAGATCCAGTATTTCATTAAGAAGTGCAAATTGTTGACATTCCAATTGTAGCATTCTTTCTTTGTATATAATCTTCAATATCATTATAAGGAAAAATCCATTAATCAGCTATGACTTTACCATGGTGTAGAGTACACATAGAAATGGAGGGAAAATGCTTAATTTTTACACCTATATACTAATTTTAAAAATAATGAATTGGTTTTCTAGCATCTGCCAAAGGAATCTATTCAACTGGCTGTTGCTACTATTGTTGTTGTTATCAGTATTATGTTGACATCGTTGTAACTGGCTGGTTTAAATGCACTTGTGTTTCTGTTCACTCATGTGTTTACACTTATGGATGTTCAATTTTCCCCAAGTTTGTCTAGCATGCGCCAATTCAGTTTGACACCAGAATCATTTCTATGTGATACATGTGATCTTTTATAGCTTCCTTGCCATCTGTTTGGTACAATGAGGTATTCTAGGCTCTTCTTGTACTTTTCCTGCAACAGACCTGGCATCAGCTACATGTCCAAGAGACAATTTATTAAAATGATATTTACAGATTGGAATCATACTTGGCATTCTCATTACTGAAGGCTTTATTCCTACAGCTTATCAGTGAAGAAAGCTAAAGAAGTATATACTTTAAGTGATAGAATACAATAATGAGTCCACTCTAATAATTTATAATAAAATTCAGGACCAATTTTTAATCTATTTTTTTTCTTAACCTAATCTAACCTATTCCAATTTGAAAATCTCACTTCCCAGTAACAAAAATATAACTGAAAGGCTTTATCCTGAAAAACTCATTCAACAGAGACAGAATAAAAATTAGAACAAAATGACCACAAAAATGAATTTCTGAAAGGAGTTAAGTATGTTTTACAGTTTCTTATGTCTTTGGGTGTTTCCTGATAAGCATATATATCAAATCATTATGTGCTAAGGTCATTTGAAGCATTTTCTTACCTCGCTCTGTGACATAAGCTCTGATCAGTTAAATGTGTTTGTTTCTTTTTTGTTGTTTTTAGAGAATTTTTCTTTAATTTTTATAATCCTGTAAAAAACACATGGTTCAAAGTGAAATCTACAAAACTGCATTTGAGTAATCATTTTCTAATGTTTCCATTTTTAAAATATAAGCAGATGTGTATGTGTATACATTTTTGCTCCCCCCTGCACAGGTCATGGAAAATGGAAATCTGTATATCCTATTCTCCAGTTTTTTGTTCTCACTGGATGACTGGGGATTTTTCATTAGAGGTATCCAGAGTTTTCTTTTCTTTTTTTCCTTTTTATGCTCTGAAGCACTTCCTTATGTGTAGTTCTTTAATAAGCATCCCACTAGGAGGACCTTTGGATTGTTTTTAGTACTTGACTATTAAAAATTGTGCCAAAATGAATACATTTTGTATTTCTGCAAATGTGAGTGACCAAAGCTACCTGGAAGTGAGATTTATAGGTTAACAGGTAAATATATATAACATTTTGCTTGATATTTCTTGTCATATTCCCCTTCATGGGGCTGATTCATTTGCTTTCCCACAAAGAAGCACAGAATGTTTAACCCACCCTGGATTTTTGTTACCTTAGAAGGGGTTAACACATATTCTTTGAAGCTTTAATATGCATTATCTTACATTGCCCATGGCTGAACATCTATTAATATGTATGAGATACATTTGACTGTTGACTGGCTATTCCCAGGAGAGCTAGGGTCCAATACTGCAGCCTTTGCTCTCAAGGGCCACTAAAGCAAACCAAAAACACAAATTAATCTTGTCAAAGACACTCTCCTCAAGCTTCTAAGTGAGAGAAATGGACAGATTTTTTTTTGTCTATCCCCATATCATCATGCTGTCAGTCTTCCTCAGTTAAGATTTGTGTTTTCTCAAGTCATCTATGACCTCTACAATAGTTGAGGATGTGATCCTAACCCAATTTCCTTCCATAATTCCTATCAGGCCTTTAATTCTCTCACACAGAGTGAAAAAAGAGAAGTGATATAATGTCAGAAAAATGATTAGGACAATGCTGTTTTCTGTCAGTTTATAGTAAGATTCTGAAGCTTTCCCCAAATTAAGGTGCACTATTTATAATTATATGACTATATGGACATTTTTGTTGATGTGATTTAAATATAATCAATGCAAATTCATTAAATTAGTTCATTTTTTTCATACTTGAAGCCAATGATGAAAAAATGTAGGTGGATAATAAAACTCTTATATGTTTGACGTCCCAATCACTCAGGTATATGAGGATTTCCACAGAAAAGTGTGTCTTCAAGAATGCCTGAAATGTTGTCAAATATGTTCAATTAACATATTTAAATGGTTATATGGCCCTCTAAAGGATAATGGATTAACCTCAGATGATGAAGAGACTCACTCCTCCTTTAATCCAGAATTGTCCTCACATTATAACCTCATAAACAAGCTGACTTCAAGGAAGCCATGGTCAGGGCAGTGTGATCACTGGGCAGCCACATCCACTCTCTTACCTGCTGGGACTTTGTCCTTAGACCTGGAATGTAACCTTTATCATAGCTATGTAAACTCTTCCTTTCTAGTGTGCCTACTAATATTTATCTCATTCCTGCAAACACAGGGCTACAAAAAAATGAGACGTTAGGTACTTGCTAATTTGCTGCCAAACTAGATATGCTGAGGTTTATCACAGAGCTTTTACCCAACCACAAAGCCTCCATAATGCTTATATTCTCCTCTTACAAGCCCTCTGAAGATGAGAAAGTCAAGGTTTCTGTGATTTTCTTACTATGAGTGATGAAAGGGCACTAATCTGAAAGATGCTCCACGAGATTCATATTTATTAGTATTTCCACATGTATAACTCTAATAACCACACTGTACTTCAGTTGGGTCTAATTCATTTACCTTGAAAGATAATGAGATCCTGATTTCCTCTTAGGAGTCTGGTGATCATTAGCTAGATATTTAGGTCTAAGATCACTAAAGCCATGATTGAGATGATGTAGTAATTGGCATTTATTAATATAAATGTGACCCAATGTCCATGGCTAAGCAATAATATTCCTAATGCATTCTTTAATTGAAGAAATGCTAATATTTTTCCCAGTACTTTGAAAAACTGGTTAACCTACAATTGATAACCTTATGGGAGAAACTATCATTAAACACATTGTTCCCCCTCCAGGGTAAAGGCATAGTAAGTCTTTTTCATTATTATTATTATTATTATTATTTTGATCTTATTTTCTTGCATCCATCTTGATGCTTTACCCTCATTTCTTTACAATCTCTTCTTATCTTGTTTGGAAAGAACAAATGAATACAAATTGAAAGTAAAACTGTCCATAGGTACTGACACAACCCATTTAACTTAAAATTTCATTGAAAAGTCAGTCAAAATAATTATTTAATTTAAAAAAATGACCAACTCAATATGAAGAAAAATGTCAGCTAGAAAGTATGGGCTGAGACAAAGCAGTGTACCAGTGAGCAAATTGCTATCACCATTCCTACCGTTTCAAAAACCATGGTATTTTAGGCTTAAAATGTCTAAAATAAAAAGGGTAGTTTTCTATGTGGCAATTATTATTTGAAAATTCAAAAACCCAGCCATCATTTATTGACTCATATAAATAATTGAGCTAGGTGTTCAGATTTGCATATAATGAAAATTGCCCTTAAAAATAAAATTAATATTTTAAGAGGAATATGAAGGAACATAAATATAATATAAAGTATATAAAATGGGGTAATTTAACTATTCTAAGAAAATTTTAAAATAAGCTACATTGTACACAAATTGCCAGGATTTAAATACAGTGTTAAAAACCAGAATGTAATCTCTTGTTCATCTTTATTGAGTCCTTTGCACCTAACCAAAAACTGAAAATTTTAGGGTCTCAATTCTAATTTCTTGAATGACTAAATCAATAAATGAATAGATAAATGGATAATTATTTGAAAGACTTAATTATATCATTAATCAAAGGATTGCCAGGTTTAAGATATACAAGGAAAAAGTTTTATTCTTCGTATTGCTGCACAAAAAGTTATTTATTTATTTATTTATTGAAACTCAAGTCCAGCATTGGAGTGATGCTATCAATTGGAAGAAGTGGTCAAAATTATCCCTTCAATTTTAAAAAGGATTAAATTATTATCTAGGTTGGGGAGGGGGATTTAGACAATTTTCAGTAGGTAAATGTAAGGAATAGTTTTTTAAATAAAAAGTTTGATCATCATTTTAATAATTTGAGGTAAGAATGATGATTATTAATAGGATCACCTACTTATACCATATAATAATTAACTGATGAGTGTCCTTTAAAATCCCTAACCTTCTAAGTATCTGCTAGTTGGGAAATGTTTATATAAAATAAATTATGAAGATATATATTACTACCATGTTTTATGCTTAAATATATGCAACTAGTAAGAGGATGAGGAAAAATAAAATAAAATTTTTAAATCCAGAAGTTCCTATTATTGGAAGTATGTTACTTTGCCACATAGAAAAATCAAGTTTAAATACAATTAACTTGATAAATATTTACAAATAAAGATGTGGTGTTTCAAATACTTCAACCCAAGGCAGTCTGCAGTATTTTATCTATTTAATATACTTATGAATATTTAAGGTGATGCTATTGTGAAAAGCATACTTCCATTTTTATAAGCTTTGAAATATCTAAATATAAAAGAAGGAAAACAAAGGCATTTATTAACTTTACAGGTTTGGAGACCTATTTTGATAAAACTGACCTCGAAATTATGTTAAGTAACATGGATAAACAGGCTATTTACTGATGGTGGATGACTACATAATTCAGAAATAAATTGATGTGTATTATTTGAGTAAATACAACCACTTAATTTCTAGATTTTGAAAAATTATCAAGAAATTGTGCTTCTTAAAGGAAATTTTAGAATGCTAAAATGTAGTACATTGGAATATTTATATGGAATAAAATTGTAATGTATTCAAAATAGAGAAGTACATGTTTGGATATATGCAAATTACAACACATGTTAATAAAATATTAATAGAATTCCATATACTGTCCATTTTCTTCACTAATTGTGTGAATCACACTGGTGTGGTGATTCCATCATACTCCTTTTTCAATCAGGGCCACCACCTGTAGTAATTGTTCAGTCCCTAAACCATAAGTTTATATACCCTAAATCTACCAATCTATAAGCAGGACAATTTGGTTATTGTTTGAAACAAACACATTGTGACTCCTTTAGAAAGATGTTCCAATTAAAACCTAGACAACACTCTGAGAATGTCAGAGCTGAAAGGTATATTAACTGATACAATTAAGGGGCTCTCTTGTACTTTACTAATATAAATATATTTCATTTAATACTTTTTAATAATGAGAAATAGTATAAGGAAAACCAAAAGTTCACAAACCAGTTAACCATTTTTGTACTTTTAAATTAAAAATGAGTATCTTTAAAATTGCAACTAGTTCAGGATTTTAAAAGGAGGCAAGTTCTTTTAAGAATCTTTTGGTACTTCAGTAATTTTTATATTAACATATTTTTTATCTATCTCCACCTATTTCATTCTCTATCTATATTATTTTAGCTATTCTTCTGTTTTATTTCCAAAAAGGATAGATGATGCACTGTATTTTCTTTTTTTCTTTTACACTTAATTGTATACTTTTAAGGTATCTGTATAGAGATATAGAAAATAACATGCAATATAATAAAAACTTTTATTTCAAATGTTAGCTAATTAGAAGGTTTTTCTAGTTTTGTGGTACATAACTCTTCAGATTAGCCAACTCAGTCATTTACAAACAATGAGGACAGTCCTTTGCAAAGGAAATTCTAGCCCACAAGTTAGGGTAATATTTGAAAACAATTTTTTGTTGGCATAATCTTTGCTCTTCTCTAGGGATTAGTTTATTATATCAAAAATGTTGTACAATCTTTTGAGGATTAGGATTTTAATTAAAGAGTTTATTCTTTCAGGCAAACCAATTCTCTTCAAAGAAATCAAATTTTCTTCAAAGTACTTAAAATTTTTTTGCTATTGCATTGACTTAATTTTTTAAGTCCTAGTAAACTTTATTTTTACAGAACTTTTAGATTACAGAAAAGTTACATCCAAAGTATAGGAGAATCCCATATTACCCCCTCCCACCCACATACACATTTTCCTCTATTATTCACAACTTATATAAGGAAGATATTTGTTAAATTCACAAGAGAGGAGATGAACAGAAAATGTTTGAGGGAACAGATCAACATGAGCAGATGAAGGATCACAAATGTTTTTGGAGGAGGGAATGAGTTTAGATTGTAAAGATATGAGCAGAATTGGAAATTCCTTCACTTCAAATAAAGAAGAGTAAGATTCAGTGTAAATGTGGACACATTTGTTATTCATTGTTGCAACTGTCAACATTATTATTATTATTATTATTATTGTTGTTGTTACTATTATTTTGAGGGAATAAGAAGAAAGAGTTATATAAGAGTGACAGAGAAGAATTGGAAGAATGCAAGTAACAAAGATAAGGCAAATTAAAGCTGATTAATATGTCCACTGGTGAACAAATCAGAATACTGAAGAAATCAGTAATTTATCTACCTTAAGGATGTGGTCCCCAAAACCCAGAAGTTTATTAGTGATTAGGAAATGAAGGAAGCAAGTTCAGAAATTTTGTTGAGAAATAAAAAGATTAAAGAGAGTAAGAGCAAAATGATTAATTTAAGATGAAAGAAAGGAAAACTAAATTAATGCTGTAAAAACTTACAAATGCAATAATTGTGATTCAATTTTCTTTTGTTTTGTTTTGTTTTTCAGGAAGTGGAGTCAAAACTTCTTTGGAAGTTTTGAAAAGTTGGAAAACTAAAGAGGATAATCAGGGAGCATTAGGAGCAGGTTCAAGAGACTCTAAGAAAAAGAGGTAGCAGGAATACTTTGCTTTGTCAGTGGAAGGGACAGCTCTGTCTTTAAAAGGAGAGATAGATGGCTGGAAAAATAAATTGAAGAATATGATTTCAATGGAAAAAATGTAGAGTAAACTCAGTGTGATGTAATTGAGATAAAGAGGTAAAGAGAGTGTTATCTGTTTCAGATATTGGAATAAGTAAAATTCTAAATAACTTCAGAAGGCAAATTAAGATAATTTTGACATTATTGTCCCTAAATGACTAGTTCTAGATAGGAGATTACTTTTCCAATATTGTTTGTACATTTAAAATAAAAATGAAAGACTAAACAAATCCAAACAATCATATTCCAATTATTGAATGTTCAACATTATCTTCAAAAAGCCTTAAGATTTTATCTATAAAATCTCTATATATTTCTATTTTATGAGAAAATTGCATACTCATATGATATGCAATTTAGATGATAAAATAGATGAATGATCGATTGATCAATAGATTGATTGATAGATAACACTTATGTTTTCTGGTTATGAGCAATTAGGTTGTGATTTGTACTTAATTCTTATAGCAGGAATAAGATTATTATGGAAGCTAATGCAGCACCACATAATATTCCTTCCAAAATATTAGCACTATTGCCATGGATTAAACTTAACTAGGGGTGAACAGTAAAAGAGTTAAGATGCACCTTCCTGTAATTTGATTCTTTATGGGTTCAGGGTTTTTCTCCTTGCTTCCCAGGTACAATCTCTCCTTGTTTCTCAAAGACACTCAATTCTACTCTAATGATGGAGTTTCTTCTAAATGGGATTTTCTGATGAGTGGGAAGTATGGGTTCTGCATGCCATATCATTCTCTCTGATATATTTGGTGACTATTATTGGGAATGTTCTCATTATTACTGTCACAACTATTTAGAAGAGACTTCACTCCCCCATGTACTTCTTCCTCAGGAATCTAGCCATCTTGGATGCATGCTACATTTATGTAACTGTCCCTAATTCATGTGTCAATTCTCTGCTTGACAGAAGCACCATTTCAAAGGCAGGATGCATAGCTCAGGTCTTTTTAGTGGTGTTCTTTGTGTTTGTGGAGCTGATGCTCCTCATCATTATGGCTTAGGATATATATGTGGCCATCTGTCAGCACCTCTATTACCCTGTGATCATGAACCCTAAAGTTTGTGTCCACATGACAATAGTCTCCATGCTCAATGGACTGGTCTACTCAGGATTCCACACTGGCAATACTTTCTGACTGCACTTCTGTCAGTACATCGTGGTCCATCAGTTCTTCTGTGATATCCCTTTTCTGCTGAGGATTACTTGTTCTGACACCTTCAGCAATGAGGTCCTAATTCTTGCCTCGGGTCTGGGCATTGGTGTCAGCTGTCTCATCTTCATCATCAGGTCTTACATTTACATATTTTCTACTGTGCTCAAGTTTCCCAGTGGAGCTGACCGAGCAAAAGCCTTTTCCACCTATGTTCCCCACCTCCTTGTGGTCTCAGTCTTCCTCAGCTCAGGCTTTTACGTCTACTTGAAGCCAATTGCAACCTCTGCAACTATCAGGATATGGTTCTATCTGTATTCTATTCCATAGTCCCACCCCTCTTCCATCCAATTATCTACAATCTTAGAAATGATAAATAAAATATTCCCTATGGAAAATCATGAAAGGAATATTTTATTTGGGAGATTTAGAGGAGATTAATGAGGTTCACCCAAAGTAATTTGTTGCAACTCAGGTTTTCACTAATAAATTGAGATTATTGACTGGGATTATATAGATATAATTGGTATAAATTCAATAACTAAGTTAATTTGAATACATAATCTTAAAAATCTATCTTTTTGAGGTTTTTGTGTCATTTGAATTGACCATTGTCTCTTGATCTGGTACTATGAATAAGCAAGGCACAATCAAGCATGTTTGATACTCTAATATTTATTATTAAAAACTGTTTAAAAATCTTAAAATTTTATGCTTAGAAATATTATGTTACAATTCATCTTCTATATTTATCTCTTCTTTAAATGTTTATAAACCTAGAATCAATAACCTTTGAAATTTTATAATTTATATTATAGAAGAACTGAAAATGTTATTTTTTCATTCAAAAAACAATTTTGAGAATATATTATAATTTTAGGACCATGAAAATAGTACTAAAATACATCTGTGAAAAGAGAGATAGGATTGGTGTCATTGATGAAGCTATCAGAAATACTTTACACTACTTCCTTTGTACATACAGATACATTATTCTTATAATGAAAACATGTTTGTTAGAATCAATTCCAAGTTGTTTGGGGATACACTTACTTGCTTATACATATTAAACATTATTTCCAAGACTGATTAAGGGATTGTATGCATTTTCTATTCACAATTAATATCACATGCTTATCCATACAATCATTAAATCCAAAATGGAGTAAAAAATAACATTATTTACTCTTTTCTTTTCCTTTATTTTTTTCTTTATTTTTAAAGAAGCTTTAGAATACCTAAATGTTATATCGAAAATATAGGGGGGAAGCAGTTGTAGCTCAAGTGATTGGGCTCCCATCTACCATATGGGGTTCCTGGATTTAGTTCCCGGGGCCTCCTGGTGAAAGCAAGCTGGCCCGTGTGGAGAGCTGGCACAACAAGATGATGCAATAAAAAACAGACACAGAAGAGTGACAGCAAGAAATACAACAAATCAGGGAGCTGGGGTGGCTCAAGCGATTGAGTGCCTCTCTCCCATGTTGGAAGGTCCTGGGATTGGTTCCCGGTGCATCGTAAAAAGAAGACTAGAAGAGAAACAAGCAGACACACAAGAATGCGCAGCGAATAAACACAGAGAGCAGAAAGTGAGCACAAACAGTGGTGGGGGTGGGAATAATTAAATAAAATAGATCTTTAAAGAAAATATAGGGGAATTCCATATACTCCATCCCCTCCTCTTCCCACACTTTCCCCCATTAACAACATCTTTCATTAGTGCAGCACATTTTTACAATTGAAGAACACTTATTGAAGCATTGCTACTATGCATAGTCTAGAGTTTACATTAGAGCTTGCACTGTACAATTTTATAGGTTTTGACAAAATGTATAATGGCTTGTATCCATCATTATAATACCATGAAGAACAATTTCAATGTCCTATATATGCCTCATATTACACCTATTCTTCCTTCTCTTCCCCTCAGAACCTCTGGGGACCATTGTCTTTATATCAATGTTATACGTTCTTCTATTGCTAGAATAATAATAAGTCAATGTTAGTCCATAGTTGCATTCACCTATTATATTTGTTCATTCCATAATCTTGAGTATTTTGAGAGGATGATGCTCATTCTGCTTCTGATGGAGAGGAGCCTTAGATCCAAGGCAGATGAATGGAATCAACTTGCTTGTTGTTCTAGATACTCTCTGTATTTTGGGATGAGTTTTGTTCATCATCATCCATTTTTTTAGTTGTCCTGTGTGAGTCCAATGAACTGGAGAGTAGGCATTGGCTGCAACTCTGCTGAGATTCAGGGCTCAACTGACATATGAACAGCCAGAATATTTAAGTCTCAGGGACATATATTTAATGGGTATAGTGCAAATTCTAGGTGCAAATAAAAATGATAAAGAAATGTGTGTAGGAAAATTATAAATGTGTCTAACTCTGATATATTGGGGAGTTAAGTTATCATATATTCCAAGGAGAGGCCAACTGAGAGCATGCCAATTTCCTGGAGTTGTCTGCCCTGCTTATAGAATCTAGACATCTCTACAGCCCTCATGAACATCCCTGCTTGAGACAATGTTTACTGTGGCAATAAGTGAGTACCTCCTGAGATGTGCATAAACATCAATACTGGAGAAACCCCCACAACTCATTTTGAAATCTCTTAACTGTTAAAACTCATTTGTGCTTAATATTTCCTTCTTTACAATAAGGTTTTTTTCCCAAATGCATCACTAGTTGGCACATGGTAATAATCCCTTGGTGCCAAGGAGGGTCATTTCTGGGAGTCATGACCCATGCCTGGAGGGGGGAAGGTTTTGAGTTTATGTACTGCATTTGGGTTAGAGAGAGGTCACATATGAGCAACAAGGAGACTTTCAGGAGGTAACTCCTATGTTAAGCTTCAAATTGTCAAGAATAAGTTTCATAAGTACAAGCATCAATATCAAGGGCCTGGCATATCAGTGTGTCTTATTTTGCTTAGCACTGTCCATATACTCTAAAGATTCTTGCCACTGTATTAGAGAATGTAGCAAGACTCCCCAGGATGGAAATTTAATATTCCATTGGTTATTCTGTGAGTTTCCAACTAAGAAGACACGACCCCATGAGGACATGAACACATTCATATTCCATAAAAGCATGACCCAGGTGCATCCCTCCCCTTACATCCCCCAACCACTGACACACCACTACAGTAATCCTCCCCTACCACAGTTGCAACCATTCTGCAATCCAAAAGCTTTCCAAAACAAACCAAAATAATAGTAATAAAATAAATAAATGAATAAATATTTTTGCATTGTGCTTTTCATCTCTGTAAGATCTATTAACTTTTATGTATGTTTATAATTTATTCTGTATGTTCACCCAGTAAATTGTTTCACTTTATTTTCCAAGAAACTTTAGATTACCAAAAAGTCACATAGAAAATATAGGGGATCCCCATATACCACACAGCCTCCCACCCCACATCCTCCCCTACCAATAACATCCTACATCAGTAAGGTGTTTTTGTCACAGTTGATGAACATAGTAGCATTGCTACTAAATATGGTCAATGAGTTACATTATGGTTTACATTTGGCAATTTTTGTAGGACGTGACAAAATGTGTAATATCCTGTATTCATCAATGCAGGTTCATGCAGAATAATTCCATTGCCCCCCAAATGGCCTATGTTCTAGTTATTATTACCCCCCATCAGAAGTTATAGAATCACTAAGTTTCAATTTTTGAAGAATAAGGTTCATAGTTACATGCATTAATATTGAGTGCTTATCATACTGGTCTGCTCTCTTTTATTAGGCAATATCTTTATTCTTGAGAGATTCTTGCCCTTCAATTTGAGTATATAGCAAGTTTCTCCAGGATGTGAGTTTAATAATTATTGTGTGGTTGTCCACCCACTGGTATGACACTGTATTAGTCAGCCAAAGAGGTGTTAATGTGAAATACCAAAAATGGTTTGGTCATTATAAAGGGTATTTATTTGGGGTAGAAGTCCACAGATACCAGGCCATAAAGCATTGTTTATTCTCTCACCACAGTCCATTGCCACATGTTAGAGCAAGACAGCTGCCGACATTTGCCAGGGTTCAGGCTTCTTGGGTTCCTCTCTTCCCGGGGCTGAGTTTCTTTCTGGGCTTAGCTCCTGTTTCCTCCACAAGGTCAGCTGTAGATGATCAGGTGAAGGCTGGCTTCTCTTCTCCTGGGGCCTTCTTTCCAACATCAAAACTGCTTCTCAAAAACTGCTTCAACTCTGTTCTTGCCATGCCTTTTATATTTGATTCCCCACCAACCAAGGGGTAGGGCTCAATGCCCTACTGACGTGGCCCAGTCAATGCCCTAATCATAACTTAAACATGCCCAAATTAACAGATCAGTTTACAAGCATGATCCAATTATATTTTTGGAATTCATAATTATATCAAATTGCCCAACTGCAACAGTCCACCCGCTGAATTCCAAAAATACATTACAATATTCAAAAAACCTTAAATCAGGAACAATTCAAGTACAAAATCATATCATATGCAGTTTAAAGAAATACAGTTTGTCTTCAGGCCAAATTCCGTCTGCTATAGACCTCTGAAATCTACAAAACCATTTAACTGCTTCCAATACACAATGGAAAGACAAAGGATAAACATTTTCATTATCATAAGGAGAAACTGGGATGTTAGACATGAGTCATGGATCCTCTACAGTTCAGGAAACCTGCAGGGCATCCTCCATTCGATTTCAAAGTCTGAGAGTCATTCTTAAGATGATGGCTTCTTCTCCTTGGGGCCACATGGGGACCCACCTTTTCCACAGGCTTTCCCAATGGCCACTTTCTTGGTTCCACCCTCATCAAGTATCTGGATGTCGACCATGCTCCAGACCTCACCCTCCAAGAGTGTTGGGGTGATTGCCACACCTTACCCAAACTTTGGATTGGAGTCTTAGCTCTCCTAGTACAGTGAGGTGAAGACAACATTACCCCTAAACTTTGGCATACAGGTTCAACCCTCTCAGAGCAATGACTTAACCACCTGGCCTTCCCTAAACTTTGGCATACTGATTCAACCCTCTCAGAGCAATGGGTTGACCACCAGGCCTTCTCTAATCCATGGGGGACAGGTACACCCCTTTCAGACCTATGGGGTGTTGACCTTAGCCACCCTAATCTTTGAGGAATGTGCTCCACCCTCTCTGCACCCTTGGATGGCAAAACTCTCCCAGAACATCAGGTGAGGACATCCACCCTCTTCATCTGCTGGGGAAAACTCCCCCTGTCTGCACACATGGGTGGGGCTCCTCTCTTGTCCAAGGAGATGTTTAATTCCAGATCTCTGCTTCCATGGTTTTCTTCTTAAAGCTGATTCTCCTTCAATCTCTCTTTTCCATTTCCTCTTTTGTCCAAGCTGTCAGTGGTTTTGTTCATACAGCTCTCTAAAAAGCTTTGTTGATTTAGCATGCAGGAAGCAGGGGTCCAAGCCATCAGACAGTAAGACTTTCCACAAGTCTTTCCGAGATAACTGCATCTTCAATTCTGAGTTCCAAGTTCCAAGTTTAGTAAAGTCTTCAAATAGGGCATTTTCATCTGGGAATCTGATTTCCAGAAACTTGGAACTTCCAGAATCAGTTTCTGCTTTCTTTTTGCCCAAAAGTTCAGTTCTTAATGTATTTCGCTCATCTAGTATTTTGCTATAAGCTGCAAGGAGAATCCAAGCCACATTCTCCGAGTTTACCTTGGAAAGTTCTTCAGCTAAATGCTCCAGTTCGCCATTTTCAAATACTCTCTTCCATATAACACCAGGAATTCATCTTTCTAAGTTCTCTGCAACTTTAAAACATGGATCGCCTTTCCTCCAGTTTCCAATAATAGTTTCACCATTTACTTCTAAGGCATCATAGAAAGTCTGTTTAGCATCGATATTACTATCAACAGTCTCTTCAAATTGATCTAGGATTTTCCATCAAGCATTTCACAATTCCTCTAAAAAATATGCCTTACCCATTTATAAAACCGTTCCAACATTTTGGTAATTACAAAAGCACTACCCCACTCCTGGTGCCAAATTCTGTATTAGTCAGCCAAAGGGGTGCTAATGTGAAATACCAAAAATGGGTTGGTCTTCATAAAGGGTATTTATTTGGGGTAGAAGTCTACAGATAACAGGCCATAAAGTGTTAAGTTTCTTCTCTCACCACAGTCCGTTGCCACATGTTAGAGCAAGACAGCTGCCGACATTTGCCAGGGTTCAGGCTTCTTGGGTTCCTCTCTTCCCGGGGCTGCATTTCTCTCTGGGCTTAGTTCCTGTTTCTTCCACAAGGTCAGCTGTAGACGATCAGGTGAACGGCTGGCTTCTCTTCTCCTGGGGCCTTCTTTCCAAAATCAAAACTGCTTCTCAAAAACTGCTTCAACTCTGTTCTTGCCATGCCTTTTATATTTGATTCCCCATCCACCAAGTGGTAGGGCTCAACACCCTGCTGATGTGGCCCAGCCAATGCCCTAATCATAACTTAATTATGCCCAGATTAACAGATCAGTTACAAGCATGATCCAAATATATTTTTGGAATTCATAATTACCTCAAACTGCCCAACTGCAATAGACACCATATGACAAGATGAACACATTCATATTTTATAAAATTATGGCCCAGGTGCACCATTTCCTATATATCCCTCCAACACCAAACACTGCACCAATGAAACTCCCCTGCCATATTTGTCAAAAGAACATTCCCACCATTGTAGTTTCAACCACAGGCATAAAAATCCACAGAGTTCACCTGTTCCTTCCTCTAGCCCTCCCCCCATTTCCTTGAAAAGCCCAACCTAACCCTGCCGTCCTGCTAACCCTCACATTCCAGCAATTTCAAACCCACTCACATCCCTTTACCACCACCAAACTGATCCATTGCCAAACCACAGTTTTCCTCCTTATCATGGGTTTTGAGTATATTGATCATTTGCCCACAGCACTCTATTTTCTTCTCTTTCCCAATAATGTATCTTTCATACACCAGTTTTGTGAGTCTCCTTAATATGCTTGGGTCATATTTGTGAGGTCATGCAATATTTGCCCTTCAGTGCCTGGCTTACTTACTCAACATAAGGACTTCAAGATTCATCTCTGTTGTCATATGTGTCAATACTTCATTCCTTCTTACAGCTGGATAATATTCCATTGTATGTTTATACCACATTTTGCTTATCCATTCTTCTGTTGATAGACACTTGGGTTACTTCCAACTTATGGTAATAGTAAATAATTCCACTCTGAACATTGGTGTGCATATATCTGTTCATGTCCCTGCTTTCAATTCTTCTGGCTATATATCCAGGAGTCAGACTGCTGGATCATATGGTAATTCTATAGTTAGCTTCCATTCTATATTCCCATCAGCAGTGGATGAGTATTTTCTTTCCTCCAGTTCCTCTCTAACACTTGTAGTACTATTTTTAATAGCCACCAGTCTAATAGGCATAAGGAAATAGCTCATTGAAGTTTTCATTTTCATTTCCCTAATAGCTACTGATGCAGAGCATGTTTTCATGTGCTTTTTAGCCATTTATATTTTCTCTTATTAAAAGTGTCTATTCAAATCTCTGGGTCATTTTTTAAATCATTGTCTTTTTATTTTTGAGATGTAGAGTTCTCTACATAACAGATAAATGTTTCCCAATTACCCAATTATTTTCTCCCACTGAGTAGGCAGCCTTTTCTTGACAAACTCCTTTGAAGTACAAAAGTTATTAATTTTGAGGTGGTCCATTTATCTACTTTACCTTTCACTGCTCACACATTGGGTGTAAAGTCTGTGAAACCATTTCACATTGAGGATTCCTTACATTATCTTCTAAGAGTTTTATGGTCTTGCTTCTTATATTTAGATCTTTAATCGATCTTGATTTAATTTTTGTATACAGTATGAGGTAGTGATCATCTCTTATTCTTTTGGATATGGATATCCAGTTCTCTCAGCACCATTTTTTTTAAGAGGCCATTCTGTCTAAGTTAAGTGGGCTTGGTGGACTTGTCAAATATCATATTGTATATGTAAGAATCAATATCAGAACTCTTACTTCTGTTCCATTGGTTAGTATATCTATCCTTGTGACAATACCATGCAGTTTTGACTAGTGTCATATCTATGCAGTGTTTTTTATCACTTTAGCTTTGTAGTATGCTTTAAAGTCAGGTAGTGTGATTCCTCAAATTTCATTTTCAATAGGTGTTTGCCTATTTGGGACCCCTTTTTCTTCCTAATAATTTATATAATTTGTTTTTCCAATTTGGTAAAAAATGCTGTTGTGATTTTTATTGGGATTACATTAGATCTGTAAATCATTTTAGGAAGAACAAACATCTTAATGATATTGAGTTTTCCAGTCCATGAGCATGGAATATTCTTCCATTTATTTAGATCTTCTTTATTTTCCTTTAATAATGGTGTATATTGTATGGTCTTCTGTGCATAAGTCTTTTACATTTTTTAGTTAAGTTCATTCACAGATATTTGATTCTTTAGTTGCTATTGTAAATTGAATTTCTGTCTT
Source organism: Cabassous unicinctus (assembly GCA_029593785.1). NCBI lineage: Eukaryota > Metazoa > Chordata > Mammalia > Cingulata > Chlamyphoridae > Cabassous > Cabassous unicinctus. The sequence goes on along the minus strand of JAQZBX010034794.1, from coordinate 2,483 downwards.
AATTTCCTCCTCGGATTACTGAAATGCTATTGATTTTTTTGTGTTGATCTTACATCCTGCCACTATACTGAACTCGTTTATGAGCTTTAGAAGCTTTGTTGTAGATTTTTGGGACTTTCTACATATAGTGCCATGTCATCTGTAAATAGTTAAATTTTTATTTCTTACTTTCTAATTTGGATGCCTTTTCTTTCTTTTTCTTGCCTTAAAGATTGAGCTATTACTTTCAAAACAATGTTAAATAAAAGAGGTGACAGTGAGTATTCCTGTCTTGTTCTATATCTTAGAGGGAGCATTTCACCTTTGAGTATGATGTTAGCTGTGGGTTTTTCATATATACCTTTCATTGTGTTGAGGAAGTTTCCTCCTATTCCTATTTCTATTCCAATAAAAAATGGGCAAGTGACTTAACTAGACATTTCTCCAAAGAGGAAATACAAATGGCAAAAAAGCATGTGAAAAAAAAAGTTCAATATCACTAGCTATTAGGGAAATGCAAATCAAAATGACAATGAGATATTGTCTTACACCACCTCTAATGGCCATTATTTTAAAAAAACAGAAAAGAATAAGTGCTCTAGAGGATGTGGAGAAATAGGAACACCGCTTTACTGTTGTTGAGAATGTAAAATGGTGAAGTCTGTGGAAGACATTTTAGTGGTTCCTCAGGAAGCTAAATGTAAAATTTCCATATGATCCAGCAATTCCTCTACTAGGAAAATATCCAGAAGAGATAAAACCTGTGACACAGACAGACATTTGACCACCGATGTTCATATGGCATTATTCACAATTGCCAATGAATGGAAACACAAGTGTCCATCAACTGATGAATGGATAAACAAAATTTGGTATATACATTCAATGGAATACTATGCTGGTATAAGAAGAAATGAAACTGGGACACATATGATAACATGGATGAACCTTGAAGACATTATGCTAAGTGAAATAAGCCAGACAGAAAGGATAAATATTGCATGGTCTCAATCATAAGAAATAAACTTGGAGAATAAATGCATGTAGTTAAAATCTACAGTACAAGATATTAAGAGATAGGAAGAGGACTGAGAAGGGGTACTGATGCTTAATGTATGTGGAAATTTTAATTAACTTGACTGTAAAAGTGGTGGAAATGGAAATGGATATAATAATAACACATTATAGTGAGAAGATTTTTAAAGGGAATTGTGGTTGAAAAGGGTAGTCTAGGGATGTAAATGTCAATTGAAAGAGTGAGACAGTAATCTAGTGACTGAATAACATAATGAACCCAGGGGTGGATGAGATTGTGGTTAATACTACAAAAACAAGAATGTCTTTCTATGAACTAGAAAAAATGTACATCACTATTACAAGGAGGTAAGAATGTGGAAAAGCATGGGAAATACAATTAATGTAACCTAGGGAATATATTTCTCAGCAATACTGTAATATTTTTGCATGAATGCTGAAGATATACTGTGTTAATAATAGGGGGGTATGGAAAAATAAATACCAAATATATTCTATAGTTAGTGGTAATAGTCTGATTATATTATCTCATAATCTGTAAAAAATGTAGTGTGTTGGTAGAGAGGTGTTGTATGGGAATTCCACACATGTACATGATAGTTTTGTAAGTTCACAACTTCTCTAAGAAAAATATATTAAAAAAAGATTATTAGCCAGTATTTGGTAGGTGATACTGCAGTAACTAGTAACCTTCATATCTTGGTGCCTTAATACAACAAAGGTATACTTGTAGCCCACAATATCTGCCAATGAGTGTTACCATGGGTGTTTTGTACACTGGTTGTCCTTGATAGAGACTTCCGGTTGTTGCAAAAATAAGAACCCAGTTACTTTGAAGTGTGATGTTGCATAACTACTTAAAATATTTACATGTAGAAAGAAATAACGGGAGAACACCCCAACCTGGAGCCAAGTGACTATTTATCTCCGTTTTAAACACATTAGCTTCATGAATTCCTTCACAAGCATGGATATAACCTAGTGTAGCCCCTTTCACAACTTTCCAGAGGGCTTTTAGCATCCACAGTGGAGAGAGACCCCTGAGCTCACAACTAAACAAGCTTATAGAACATATTTAAAATGATCCAAGTATACATTTTACAAAAAGAAGCCAACAGTAAAAATGTAATAAATATAGCCAAATTGCATTATTTGTAGTAAATTATATTCTAAAAATTTGCCAGGAACAATTAGTGAATACTGTATAATTGATACCAAGGGAATTAAAAGGTTAGTTTTTTGCAAGTCTCTGTTTACATTTCCATCAACCAATCAATACAAAACCTTGATTTCTGTGAGTTTCTGTTTGAAGATACCATATTTAAAATAGATTTTCAATTGATTAACATTGAATTGAAGACCAACAACACTATTACACAGGCCTGAATGAAGGTTATCTGCCACATAGACGAAGAGAACATAGAAAATTGCAAATGAGTGCTTTATGTCTGCTCACATTTTATTGAAGT
>JAQZBX010034793.1:0-24844 GCA_029593785.1 Cabassous unicinctus | reverse complement strand
AAAAAAACAACTAGGCACTTAGAGTGGTTATAAAAGATGTAGGTTTAGAAACTATTTATCATTATTTTAATGCAAAAGCTAAGAAGTGTTTAAACTTCTGATCTTGGGGACTGGGCAGAAGTAGAGGTGTGGCTGGCTTGCTTAAAGGTGACTCTTCTCCTTGCCCTTATCCAAGATTTCTCTCTGACATTGTATGGGTTTTGCCCCTCGGTTGTATTGTACATTTCTGAAAGTCTATCAATTAAAAATATCTTTGTATACCTCTTCCTCCTCTTTCTAATATAACCCCAAGCAGGGTTAAGGAGCTAAGGGCCATTCATACAACAATGTAATGATTTCCTTTGTAATGACTAATTGAAATCAACTCTTTGAAAGAATGGGGCTTTTACTGGAGTGAGGAAAGGGGTATAAGAGATAATTGTGAAGAATTGAGGGACATGAGGGATAGAGCAGACTTTGGGGGAGGGGGTTCTTTGGGAAGCTTTGGTGGCAGGCTTGAAGTAACACAGGGCTCTGGATACCTGAGAGTTGGGGGAAAGGGCATAAGAAAGTTAGAAAGGGATATAAAAAGACAGAAAAATGCCCTGTTTTTTGGATTTTGCATGTAGTAGGTCAGGGTTTCCAGAGAAACAGAGTTGGCAAATGGCTGCAATGGGCCATATTATCAGGAAAGAAGAGGCAATTTTCTTACTCTTGTCTTTTTCTCCTATACTTCTCCCACTTCCCTGCCTCCGACCCCCTCCTTGATAACAATAAAGACCATTTGTTGAGAGTCTGTCCTCAGAAGAACAGTACTGAAATACATATTAAAGAATACCTGTGCCAAGTTGATGTGAGGATTATAGTGACTAAAAATTAGTATTAGTATCAGAGTGTAAATGAAAAGGAGCCTTCAAGAACCCATCCCTCCAGGTGAGCCTCTTGATATTAGAACCTGGCTATGTCTCTGCTTCATACATCAGAGACTATGCTAAGTAGTTTGCCATTCTAATTTTATTTACACTTCAAAGTAACCCTGTGGGGTTAATATTGTTCCCGTCTTGCCAGAGACTGAATATCACAGATGTAATGTAACTTGCCCAGGGCCACATGATGGATAATATTGGAATCAGAATTTGAACTTCATTGTAAGGATGATGCACATCATTGTTTATATGGAAATGGAACCTGTGGTCCAAAAAGTCACCTTACAAAGAACATTCAGATGTATAACCTGATCATATATTGGGGTCGGTCTACAATGAAACTGCTCAGAAGAAAAGAGGGGGTATAGAATTAACATTATATATTTTAGAAAAACAAAATCTATCATTTTCCTGCTTTTGAGAAAGGCATTTTCAATAAAGTATAATTCTGAAAGTCCATGTGCAGTTTTACAGGTTGTTCAACAGGCTCACCTGGAGGATGGGTTCTTGTACAAAGGCACTGGTGGAGGGAACATATAGGGTTGAGATTCAGCTTGTATTCTTCTACCAGGCCATTAGCTCAGAGGATACCATTTTCTAATCCTCCCCCAGAGGAGACACATTTTTGTGTTTATTCTACCAAGAGGGAGTGCTTTGTTGTTGGTTTTTTTTTTCTCTGTTTTGCACAAGGGCTGGAAATGGTTCTACTCACAATGCAGAATTCTCTCTTGCAAGCAGAACATATTTGTCACCGCGATAGTACAGGGCCCAATGTGAAAGTCAACCAAACTGTGTCTACCAGATCTTAATAATTAAACAGAGTTTTTAAAGTTTAAACATGACACTGCCTATTAAATCAGTTCCCTCCTAGAAACAGAAACTAGTATGTACTCTCCAAAACTCCTGCTGTGAATCACATATGAAGATATCTATCTGAAAGAAAATACTGTTAGCAAATAGCATGCCTGGGTTAACATTTTTTTGGTAAGGGCCATCATGAATCACTTCTTTCCAATGTATAGTATGCAGAGAAACAGGAAAGTAGAAAGTATGTGATTTGGAAAATTCAAGATATTCAAATAAATAAACACATCAAAGTCCCTTTAAAAAGAAGCTTGGTAGGAAGTAAGGAAAGTATTTAGTGCATAAATCTTCACTGTGTATTGTTATTTTCCTATAATCAGTATAACTTCCAAACTTTTTACACCAGAAACAAGTCAAAGATTTGGTTCCCTTTATTTATGAAACTTTAATGCAACTAATGCAAATTGATATTCCTGCTAATTAATATGACTGCTTTTTTTTTTATAATCAAGATGGTTTTCTAGATAGAAATACTACCCATAAGTGTAATATTAATGAATTGTTTATGGCTTTTTGGATGAAATTTATTTTGTTTTAAGGCAGCCTCATGATTATTATTTCTATTACATATAGAAACATTTTCTCTTTCTCAGCAATGAAACTATTTTCCATAAGTAAGGAGAAATAGCAAAATCCAGAATAGACTAACAAGTATTGAGAAGTATATGAGTATCATAAAATGAATCTACGAAGCCTGAACACGAAGAATTCTACTGCATTTAAATAAAATAAAATCTATTTTGTTTTGATGGCCAGTAATGAACAATAAAGCTAATGAATGAACTTTTTGTGACTATTCAAATTAAGATTAATCGATAGTTAAGGGTATAAAGTTGCAAAGTGTATTTGAGACTGCTTTATTAATATTAATTTTAAAATATATGTAAAGATCAGCACATTGCAAAGAACACTACACAACATAAATATTCAAGAAAAGGAAAATTAATTGGGCTATTTCTTCTGCAAAGCATTTTATAAGTACAGTTTAGAAAAGTGTAATTTACAGAAACATGTTTGAATTATTTAGATATTTTAAAATAGATTTTCAGATTGGCACAGATATGCAGTTATAGAGAAAAATAAAAGTTGTATAAATATAATGAGTTCAAGATTAATACAATTGAATATTTTGAGTAGGTATATATATACATATACACATATGCATATACACACATATACATATACATTCTTTTTGATGTTTGATTTTGCTTTTGTTTTTCAAAAATGACCTCCAATACATTCAACTTTCACTCTGGCATTATTTACATGAATCATCCAAGATTACATTCTAGCTCCCTGGATTCTCTAGCTCTCCAAACTGTAGCAAGTCATTTAACTTCTCTGAGCTTTAGTATCTTCATCTGTATGAGAGGACTAAACTTATCAGGATCTATTGAGATAATGCCTGTTCTAGTTTTCTAGGCTGCTCCAAGCAAATATTATGAAATGGGTTGGCTTAAACAATGGGAATTTATTAGCATACAGTTTTGAGGCCTTGAAAATCAAGGCATCATCAAGGTGACACTTTCTTCCCAAAGACCACCTAAATGAGGTGAATAACACCTTAACTGAAATATCAACATCAAAAGGTACTACTTATGAAAGGATTACAACCACAGGAATGGATTAAATTTAAGAACATGTTTTTCTGGGGTACATACAGCTTTAAACCACCATACTGCACGCTCTGGATCCCAAAAGGACATGTTCTTTTTACATGTAAAATCTATTCATTCCATCACAATATCCCAAAAGCCTTAGTCATTTCAGATACTTTGCTTAGTACAAAATCTCATCAAAATTGGCTATAGGTGTGGCACATCCTGGGGCACAAGTCCCCTCAGTCTGTAAAACATGGAGAACGTTATCTGATTCCCATACACAAAGGAAGGCAGGCATGGGTTAACTTTCCCAATCCCATACCAAGAAATTGGAAGGAAAACAGGGGTCATGGTCCCAGACAAAACCAAAAACTTCAGGGCATGCTCTATTAGATTTCAAGGTCTGAGAGTCATCTATGGATCAATGTTTTGTCCTCCAGACTTGATGAAGCAGCTGCCACAACCCTTCCAAATGATTGTGCAGTGACCATGCTCTCCCAGAACATTGGGGTGAAGGCTCCACCCTCTTTAAGCATTAGGCTGAAGGCCAGACTCTCCACAATCCTCAGGGCACAGGCTCACCTCTCAGAATCCCAGAAAAATAGGCTCCATCTTCTGAGAAAACTAGGGTGGTGACCAGGCTCCCTGCAAACTCCAGGGCACAGGCACCAAACCTTGAGAATATTGGGTTGCTAGCAATCTTCCTGAACAATGGGGTGGAAGGCCTGTTCTTTCCAAGTGCTGGGGCAGAGTAACCCTTTCCACACTCCTGGGTACACCTGCTCTTTTGGCCCAAGAAGATGTCTTTGGTCCAGACCAGTTTCCACAGTTCTGCCCTTTAAGTGATTTTTCCCTTCAGTCTGTCCCTTTTCTGTATTTTAGTCCACACTGGCAGGGATTTTGTTCATACAGATCTTGCAAAACAAACAAACAAACAACAAACAAACAAACAAAAAAAACTTGTTGGTTCTGCATGTAGTATACAAGGGTCCAAACCATAACACAGTAGCATTTTCCATGGATCCTTCCTGGATAACTGCACCTCCAATCATGATTTGCACTGAAATGGCTAACTGGTTCCATGTTCAGTTAAACCCTCACATGGAACATTATTCCCTGGGGCTTTCTTTCCAGAAATTCAGAATTTTCCACACCATTAATTTCTGGTCTCTTTGTGTGTAGGAGTTCAGTTCTCAGCTTATCTTTTTCTTCTCACATTTTATTGTATGCTAGAAAGAGAAACCAGGCTTCACTTTCCACATTTAACTTGGAAATCTCCTCAGCTAAATACCCAAGCTCATTGCTTTCAAATTCTGCCTTCAATCTGACATCAGAACTCAGTTTCTCCAAGTTCTCTATCACATTAAAGCAAGGATCACCTTCCCTCCAGTTTCCAATAACACATTCATCATTTCTGTCTAAGGCCTCATCAGAAGTACCATGAGAATCCATAATACTACCAACAGTCTTTTCAATGCAATCTAGGCTTTTCCTATAAAGCACCTCACAATTCTTCCAGCCTCTGTCCATTACCCAATTCCAAAACTGTTTCTACATTTTCGGCATTTGCAATAGCAGCACACCACTCTCTTGGTACCAAAATCTGTTTCAGTGCCCTAGGCTTCTTAAAGCAAATACAATGAAATGGGTTGGCTTAAGCAATGAGAATTTATTAGCTTACAGTTCTGAGGTTGTGAAAATGTCCAAATCAAGGCATCACCCATGTGAAACGTTCTTTCCAAAGACTGGCGGCAAGTGATCCTTGATTTCTCTGCCACATGACAAGGCACATAGCGATATCTCCTTGTTTCTTCTTTCTGTTCTGGGTCCTGTTTCAGCTTCTTGCCGCATGTGGTTTTCTGTCTCTTCATCTGAATTTCATTCTATTATAAAGGAGTCCAGTAATAGGATTAGGAACCATCCTGAATGAGGTGGGTCACACCTTAAATGAAGTAACCTCATCAAAAGGTCCTACTTAAAATGACTTTACATCGACAGGAATGGATTAAATTTAAGAACATGTTTTTCTGGGGTATATACACCTTCAAACCACCACAATGCCCATGAATCCTCTCTGTAGAAAGCAGAGATAACACCCATTTATTTAACTCCATTATAAAGAGAATAGTGTATAAAGGTGCAAATCTGGTTCTCGGTACTTTACATTTTATAATATTTGCAGTCTGCCTTATGAAATATATATGGAATGATTTTTAAAAAGAAAAAATATCGTCAGTTTGGGTAAGACCTATCCGAAATCTCTTACCCAGGAAGTGGTGGAAACAAGATATATATGACTCAAAAGCCTAAGCTAACCACTATACCACACAATTTTACATTCATGAAGCGTGATTCAAATAAAAGTAATTTCTAATGGAGAGAAATTTACTGTGAAAAAGGCTCATTCGGGCTCTTTCATTGGGCTATTTGCCTTTAAAACACCAAAGGGATCTAGCTGTGGGATAATTTCAGTAGTGGTGGTGCTAAGTATAACAGTGGTAGTGCTAGTAGAAACACTAGTTAGAGTACATAGTCTATATATGGTGCGAAGTAATGACCTAAAATAAATTAGGATTAAATTGTTTGGAAAAACCTTGTGGAGGAGGTTAACATAAATAATTACTTGAAAGGTCAGAAAAATTAGGATCAAATTAGAAGATAATGCTTAAATTAAGATTCCACTAAGTTGCCTTTGAAGTAATGCAAGCAATTTTTATCTAAAGATGCTCACGGCCATAAGCCAGAAGGCAGGGTATGTAGTAGTTTGGAGCTATGTACCCCGGAAAAACATGCGCTTAAATTTAATCCATTCGTGTGGATGTGAACCCAATTTCAGTAGCACCTTTTTAAAAATTTTTTAATTTTTATTTTTAAAGAAGCTTTAGATTATATAAATGGTACATTAAAAAATATAAGGGATTCCCATATGCCCCACCCTCCCTTTCCACACTTTCCCACATTAACAACATTTTTCATTAGTGTGGTACAATTGTCACAATTGATGAACACATATTGAAACATTGCTACTAACTGTGGACTATAGCTTACATTATAGTTTACACTATGCCCTGCACAATTTTGTAGGTTATGACCAAATGTATAATGGCTTGTATCCGTCATTGCAATGTCATGCAGGACAATTCCAATGTCCCGAAAATGCCCCAGTATTACACCATTCTTCTCCTTGACTCCACTCAGAACTTCTCCTGGCCCTTGCCTTTATATCAATGATAAAAGCTCTTCCATTTTTAGAATAATAATAAGTCTATAATAAAATAATAATAAGTCTGCTTTAGTCCATTGTTCATTTCCTAATCTTGAGGGTTTTGGGATGGTGATGCCCACTCTGTTTCAAATTGAGAGGGAGCTTAGACACCATGGGGCAAATGGTTGGAATTATCTTGCTTGCAGTTGCAGACACTCTCTGTTCCTTGGGATAGGCGTTGTCCATCACCATCACCTTGCTACTTGTCTTGGGTGAGTCCAGTGAAATGGAGAGTAGGTGTTGCAACTCTGCTGAGATTCAGGGCTCAACCAAGTAGCACCTTTTGATATGGCTACTTCAGTTCAGGTGTGGCCCCCCTCATTCAGAATAGGTCTTAATCCTATTACTGGAGTTTTTCATAAGTGAGTAAAAATCAGACAGACCCAGAGAGAAAAAGCCACAGGAAGGAAGAAGCTGAAGATCACTAGAACCTGGAAAAGAAAGGAGAGGCCAGGAAAGGTAGCTATGTGTGTTGCCATGTGACAGAGGAGGCCAAGATAAAGCATCACCGGCAGCCATTCCTAGAATGCCACAATCTTCTGGGAGAAAGCATTGCAGTGATGGTGGCTTGATTTTGGACTTCTCCTAGTCTCAAAACCATGAGTCAATAAATTCTCATTGTTTAAGCTGACCCATTACATGGTGTTTTCTTTGGCAGCCAGGAAACTAAAACAGGGTAGCAAAGAAGACATGAGGCCAGACTGCCTAAGTTTATATCCTGGCCATTACTAATTGGGATATATAAGGCATATGTAAAGCAAATTACCTAACTTCTCTGTGTATCACTGGTTTTCTTATCTGTAAATTGGAGATAATGATAATGCTTCCTTATAGTCTTATTGTGAGAATTAAATCACTATTAGATATAAAATGATTGGAATAATATATGATACAGAGAAACAGTCCCTGGAAAATAGTATACACTCAAATGTTTGATGTTTTTATTATTTTTATTGCTATTGATTTTATAATAATATTCTTAAGACACTTGTATCACATTTTTTCATTCTCATTTTTATTTCACTGCTAAGCCTGGGGCAGCCAGCCTTTTGTCATCAGCTGTCCATTTAACCATTCTTAGTAAGTTTATAGTAAATATTCAATTACAAAATTCAATTACATATTTTCAGTGTTTTTCTCTTTGACCTTTCAGTTGGTATTTGTAATGTTGTCCTGTTTCTTCTGTTTAAATCTTTCTTTTCCATTGAGAATCCATGAAGAGAATTTATGAGTTTTAAGAATGCCATATCATTGAATGAAACATTGTATATATGCTAAGTACATAGCAATAGGTTTGACACACAGGTATACTATGCTAATGTTATAATTGCTGTTGTGTTCTTATTAATAAACAAATTAATTAATTTAAGGGGTGTATTAGTCAGCCAAAGGGGCACTAATGCAATATACCAGAGATTGGTTGGTCTTTATAAAGGGTATTTATTTGGGGTAGAAGTCCACAGTTACCAGGCCATAAAGCGTAAGTTTCTTCTCTCACCAAAGTCCATTGCCAAGTGTTGGAGCAAGACAGCTGTCGACGTCTGCCAGGGTTCAGGCTTCTTGGGTTCCTCTCTTCCCGGGGCTGTGAATCTCTCCAGGCTTAGCTCCTCTGTTTCCTCCACAAGGTCAGCTGTAGACTATCAGGTGAACGGCTCGCTTCTCTTCTCCTGGGGCCTTCTCTCCAACATCAAAACTCCAACATCAAAACTGCTTCTCAAAAACTGCTCCCTCTGTCCTTTGCCTTGCCTTTTATATTCGATTCTCCCACCCACCAAGGGGTGGGGCTCAACGCCCTACTGACGTGGCCCAGTCAATGCCCTAATCATAACTTAATCATGTCCAGATTAACAGAGCAGTTTACAAGCATGATCCAATTATATTTTTGGAATTCATAATTACATCAAATTGCCAAACGGCTATATGGGGCATTCCATACTTCCCATTATCTTCACAAAGGTCATACTGATAACATAACAGATGCCATATGTGGTAATACATACCACAGTGCCTTACTCAATGTATATGTGAGGATTCACAGAATAATCGAATCATAAGAGCAGAGGACTTGATCAGTAAGGCTTTTCCAGAATGAGTGACATCTGAATTAGGGTTTGAAGCATAAAAAACAGGATAATAGGAAAAGAAAGACAGCATTTCAGGCAGAAGGGAGAGCATGTGTAAAAGATTGGAGCACTGATAAAATATTTTGAGTTTAGAAGAAAAACACCATAGATAGATTGGTATTGCTGAACTATAATTTAGCTAAATAAATACCTTTAATTCTTACTTGTGTAGCTTGTACCCCTCTAATGTAATATAATTGCCTAAAGTCAGTCAGCATATTTTGATTTATTTTTCTTATCTGAATGTAGTCACCAATTATATGCATAAGGTAATAATATTTTGACAAACTGACCTACTGATTGATCAACTTAAATACTTTCAGCTTTATTTGAAGAAAGAGTCCTTTGGATCTGCTCACGAGAAAACAAGGGCTCTCTTACTCATTTGTGTATCTGAAGACGATGGTTAAATAGTTTATAATCCACTGAAAGAGACTCTGTAGTTCACCAAAATGACATCCTGTGGCCTCAAAAGGAGATTTTGATTCAGTTCCTACAGGACATAAAGTGTTTTCACAGGCTTTATAAGAAAGCACTATTCAAGTTGTGGCACTAAGATTTCTTTCATCCATACAGGATAACACTCTAAAAGTAAAAGAGTAGTTTATCCATCTCATCACACAATGGTTAGAGGCCAGAGCACCAAGGGAGGGTATTTTAGATGCCTTGCTTGTAAGTGGAACTAATCTTCAGTAAGACACTTTGTAAACTAAGGGTGGAAAAGTGCAACATAACAGAGCATTTTTCTCTACTGTGGTTTTTCAACTTTATGAATGTAACCATTGATGCTATTCTTGAGTTAGGGAATAATTTTAAAACATGGAATACTATGGAAAATTTGGAATAGAGTTTGAGTGTGTGAGTTATTTTCATGGTAAAAGTCAAACCTTCATTCACTGTTCAAATATTCATTGCTTTCTTTTTTCATAAAATGATGACTGAAAGACTCTTAAGTATAAAATATTAGGGGCTCAGGGGGTGGGAAGAGGCACTTAAGGACACCAGACATTGAATCTTCTCTCAAATGCTTATAGCTTGGAGGGAGCTTAAGTAAGGTCATTTTGTTGTTGCTCTGTGCATATGCACACATGTACACATGTACAGTGAGTTTATATAAACTCACTGTCTTTATGACATTTTATAAATACATATTGACTGCATATCTGATATATTATACAGTGAATCCAAATTCCCTTTTAAACTGCCTTAAATGCCATTTCTTGTTCTAATATGTGGAAAAACAAATATAAATTAGATATTTTTGAGTACTCAGAATCATTTGGGAACTCCTAACCAAGTAATTACTTTCTGAAAATAGCCTTATTTTAGGATAATAAATCACTATACAAACAATTACGATTTGCCTTTTTTCCCCCATTGTTTCTTCTTGATCTCCAGAGTGGATATTGCATAAGTAATAATACCTGGCTACCATACATTAGTTTAGAATGGATCTATCTGAGAGTCTAAACTTCAAAAAGGCAACTCTATTTATATTTGTTACTGCATCTCCTGTTAGCTTTTCTGACTTGTAAAAAGATTTTTCCAACTTAAAAAATTGAAATAGGAAATTTTCTCACCGCAAACAACAACAATAATAATTTCTTTTTCTTTACATCTTTCAGAACCCACATGAGGAGATGTCAGTAAAATTTATGTGACAATTTAAATAAGTAATGTACCTTATTAGACAAGATGATGGGGTCTTTTTTGCTTTTTTAATTCTAGACTTAAATTCCTATTTTACATCTTTTTTAACAAGAAAATTATATGTGAGTATATGGCAATTTTCTATAACTACATAACAAACTTCTAAATGTTCCTTGAAAATAATTTACTGTTATGAACAATAAAAGATAATATGAGTTTCCTTTCTTACAATTCTTGGTATAAATCATAATCAGTGAATTGAAGAACATCTGAAAATTGTGTCTACTTTTGGTATGCAAACATCATTTAATATCAAATACTGTGATCTTTCTCAAAGAAACTATTAAGTAGCAATTTCCCATCTGCATATGATGACAGGTCATCCAGATGGTACTGATTTTTACTCGAAAGCCGTCTTTGAACATCTGTTGTATCGAACATTAAATGTTTTTCTTTTGACCAAAAATTACTTTTTGCCTTTGTTATACCTTAGAAAAACCCCATTAAATTCATACCTAAAATAAGTAAAGCTCTACTTGACTATTTTTGATGAGGGGGTAAAGAGAATGAATTACAAATACAAAAATAAAGAAAAGGTAGAATCTAAATTGTCATCTTTCACTTTTATGGAATTATGAAAACAGGAACTCAAGATTAAGTTTCTGTCTAGTTTTTTAAATACTGAAATTCAATTCTTAATTTGTAGCCAGTGGTGTGCTGGTAAAATGGCTCTTCAGAAAGGGAAAAACAACACACAAATCTAACAACAACAATAGCAATACCACCACCAAATCCCTGATTTGTAGTAGATTTTGTCAATTTCCATGATGTAAATATTCCCATCTTCACATATTTGAAGCTTCTCACAAAGTTACTGATTTTTAATATTTGGCTCTGTGACCCTGTAAGAGTCAACCCTAGGACACCCACTGCTTGAATCCAGGATAGAGTTAACACATAATGCATTTTCCTGTCACAGTTGCTGTGAAGTCCAGTATGTTCTAAAACACAGACATAGCTATCTCAGATTACCTTTTATATTGAGTAGCCATTTTTAATTTCTATATGTAGGTAACATCAAATTGTGTAATGTAGTTAACCAATTGTTTACCCTCCTGAGTTTCTTCTAATAAATTCTATATTGCTTATTATGGAATATGGGTATTGGAATTCTGGGAGAGAGATTGAACTTGAAGAAAATTATGAAAATGCTGCAAAATACTTGACCCGTATAATTTGTATTCCAGTTGCCTCTTTAAAATGTCACATCACTAAATGCATGATGCTAGAATTTATAATAGGACTAGTAAAATGTCTTAATATTCTGTAATTCAAACCAGTCACTTTCTTTATTAAGGTAAGACCACATTATTAAAGAAAATCCAATAAAAAATAAAGAAAAGAAAAAAATTCCATAAAATGTAAAACAGTATTTTGAATGGTGAGCCCTCAGTTATTCTTTACAAGGACTTTTTAAAGTTTCTGATTCTGATTTATGTAATTTTTTGAGGAGCTAACTCTTGGTAGTTCAATAACTTTTCCAGGTTTTAATTTTTTTAAATCAAATTGAGTGTATTAGTTATCTAATCTTGCCTAACGACATATTCCAAAATTTAGTACTTATAATAACAATAAGCATTTATTTGTTCACACAGTTTCTGTATATAACTTTGGAATTGCCTTCACTGGGTGGTTCTGGCTTGGAGTTTCTTATGAAGTTTCGGTCAAGATGTCAGACAAGGATGCAGTCATCTCAAGGTCTGACAGGCGCTAGAGAATCTGCTTCCAATATGGCTTACTGAGGTGGCTGGCTAGTTGATGCTAGCAGTTGGCAGGAATTGGTAATTCCTCACCACATGGGCCTCTTCATAGTGCTACTTGAGTGTTCTCATGACATGACAGCTTTCCTCCAGAAAGAGCAAGGCAGAAGTAGCAGTGCCTTTATGATCTAGTCTCACAAATCACTCACTGTGATTTTGCAGCAACCTATTGGTTACACAGCCAGCCCTACTCATCGTGGGAGAAGGCTACAGAGAGGATGAGGCTCTGTAGGTGAGAGTCATCAGGGCCATCCTGGAGATTCTCTACAACATCATGGAGCCTCTGTTTTGCTTTTTAACCATGGTTTTTAGAGAGGTATCTTGAATCTTGAATTTCAGTCATCTGAGCCAATACAAGGACAGGATGAAATTTCAACAAATCCCGTGTGGTAATGTTCAATTTATGTGTACCGCAGGAAATATAAAAATTATTATGAAGTCTTTTTTTTTCCTTGGTGCTAATTTATTTTTAACAAATAATTGAGAGAGTAAAGTAGTGAGATGCTTGACTTAAATGATGACTGGTGTTCTCTTTCATTTAGGCAATTGTATAGCATAAAATTTAAAAGCATAAATCCCAAAGTCATACTATCTGTATTCAAAACTCAGTTCTGCCACTCACTAACTGGATGACCTTGGACAATTAATAACGCTCTGCCTCATTTCCTCACTAAAAAATCACGATAATAAAGGGCCTTCTTTATAAAATAGTTTTCACAATTAGAATGTTTAATATATGCAGAGTGTTTAGAAGAATGTCTGGCATATATTAAGTGCTCTGTGAGTTCTGGCTATCTTTTATCATTTATTGGCTAAAATGTGATAGATTCTGTAACAAATTGCTATGTATTTTTTTCTAGAGGCCAGGAACTTTTCCATCTTAACTCCTATCGATGAACCTGCATCATGGGTCATTATTATTTTTATTTTGCCCATGAAGAAGCTGAGATGAATTGAGATGAGGTAACTAGCTTAAGATAAGACAGTGAGTGGAAAATCAGGATTGAACCCCAGATTTGCACACCTATCCCTGCATTCCGATGAGATTTCTGGGGTTTAGCAATAAAGGTATATAAAGTTTGTGTTAATAGCTTTACATGGCAGAATTTCTATTTTCTTGATTGTCTGTTTCATCTTATTGCTTAACTACAATTATTTAGGATCTACTAACTTTTGGATTTGGCCTCAATATTCTATTATCTACTCTCTGGTAAAAATCTGCCTTGCACCAGCAATTTCAGTTTTTGCAAGGTCAAATAACTAAATGCCTAATTCAGTGATACTTTCCTGGTATCCTTGAACCTGTGCACAATCAATAATAATGTACTGCATATGCTAATGACATATTTAAAAGCACAACAACATTGATATAAACAATATATATCATTTGCATTCATTTTTAGTATCTGAATATTCAATTTCAAATATTGCTTAGAATTCTAGGTGTAATGTGGAGTGAAGTCCTTTTTGCTTCATATGGTGAATGCTATCTGTAAGTATAAATTTATTATTGCAAAATTATGAAAACAAAACTTTATGTATAGAAATAGTTGTGAAGAAATTCAAAATAGTTAAAGGGGAAAAGATTGGCAGTATTAATTATCAGAGAAGAGTATATTTGCTAAATAATTTTATGAAGATATTTTGAACCATTATATGTTTATAAATATTAAATGATCATTAGAGGCAGAATAATAGAGATGAGAGTAAAACATATTAATATGCATAGAATTTAAAAAATATATGTGTAAATTACATGACACATAAACATTAAACAATAACTAGCATTTATGATACGAGACACAATGTTTAAGCATTGTATTTAATTTTTCATAATTTTATTCCATTTAGACCATGAATCATTCCAACAAAAAGTCCTCTTTGAGAATTCATCACATCTCGTGAAGATGAATGAAAAGTCACCTAAAAATTTCACAAAGAAGAAAAACTCCAAAATTGTGGATGACACAATTCAATTCAGACAGAATGATAAATATAAAAATATAAAGAACAAAAGAAAGTATTTACCAAAAAAAGAAGTCCTCAGTGCACATGCATTCTTCGTAAATAGTCATTTAAAACTATACTTTAAAGAATGCTTTAGGAAGGATGTTTCTTAGGGTTTTGAACCTATGAATGCTAGCAACCAAACAAAATCTTGCTGAAATAATTCCTATTGAATGCCAATTCTTTTCATTGTTGAATAGTAAAAGATTTTTAAAAATAAAAAATGTGAAGCATTTTTGAAATTTGCAAGCTAATTTCACCCATTTATTCTGTCTTTGCAGATCTGTGACAGATGGTGGGCTGCATTTGATACTTTGGGTGTTTTGGTTTTTTTTTACTTTTTACAAGATAATAAAAATCACATTATTTTGAAATGAAGCAATTATAACAATATGCATTGAATATTCCCATGGGAATTCAGGCTCATCTCTTTCCATCAACAGGGAAGCCTGCTCTGCTCACATGAGAAAACAGACTGGGAATCCAAGAACATATTTGCAAGTGTAGCAAGAGTCTCCTGCTGAGAAGACCACTGGAATACATACTTTAAGGGCAGGAAAAAAAAGGCATAAATTTTTAAATCCTTTAAGAAATTGTGATGGACCTTATTTATAGATACATTTATTCCTTAGCCAGTTTCTATTTGTTTGGTGTGCTTCTTTAAATTTGTAACTCAAATTATAGGGGTTTCAACACCTCCCTGAGGAGATCATTTCATGTGTCAGTACATACTTTTTTTCTAATAGTCAAGACTAAATATTCTTTTAAAATATTTTATCTAAGCAATAATACGTATGATTCAGGATTTAATGAACCTGGTTTTGCCCCCTGTAGGATGGTAGAAATATGCCGGAATAAACACTCATTGGAGCAGGCAGGATTTACGCAGGGGAGGGAATGGGGGAGAGGAAGAAGCACAGCTTCTTTCCTGTGTTCAAGCACCACAGGATTCCACTTGGCTCTAGGAAGTAACTGCTTTATCCCTGAAGGAACATCAAGAGTTGGGGAAAAGAAAAAAATAAAAATAAAAAAAAAAAACAGGAGAGTAAAGGAGAATACTCTATTTCCAACAAACTGAGCAATGTGTTGACAATGCAATAAGAATCTAGAGAAAAAATCTGATCAAAAAATTCTATATAAATATGATATTCTAAATAAGGAAGAAAGAATGAAATGTCAAAGGAATATGGTCTTAGGAATCAGAAAATAATTACTCCAAATCCAACTTTACTGCTTAATGGTTAAATGACCTTGGATAAACTACCTAATCTCTGAACCTTAGATTTCTTAACTGTCAAAATCCAAATAACCTTTTTGGAAGGTGGTTTTGAAGGTGAAACTAGATTAAAAAAACAAATCTTTCCCAATGATTTCTTCCTGCTCATCAGTTTTCCTCCTTATTTACTTAGTGAGGTATAAAAATGAAAAATAAAAATACAAAGTTGGAGAATTTTTGAATACTCTTATCTTGCACCTAGTTTATTTATTCACTTAGTTCAATATTTATTTAATGTGTTCTGCACTGGGGAGGAGTTATTCCTACAAAAAAAAAACCAATGCTTTTAGTCTAGTACCAAGACTTAGAAATAAACACAAAATTTTAATAAATGTCCATGCTCCAATATAGAGTATGTAGAATATGGAGATGGTTCTAAAAGAGCACAGAGGAGAAAAAAATTGTATCTGATGGAGTCAGGGTAGCTGTGGTAGATATGACTCTTGTTCCACAAAAGCAAAGAAATGTCACGTTTTAAATTAAGTCAAATACTTTTCCAGCCTTTCTCTCACTCGACTGAAGGAAAATCATAACTCACTTGTTATTAGGTGACCACTCCCTTTCATCAGAGTTATAGAAGAATTCAGAGTCTCCTTTGCTATCTGTTAAAAGAAAAGACAGGTTTTATCCAACAATGTACATAAACATACATAAAAGAATGTACCTACAGCTAAAGGATACAGATTAAAATGAGTAAAGAGCAAAAGGTACATAAAAACAATGTACATAAAAACAACAACAACCCATGTTTGGGTCCCCACACATGGAATTCAGATTTAATTGGATTTAAGAGGAGCTCTTAGCAGAAAATTCCCTACCATGTGCACTATGTTTATGCTCTAAGAAGAGAAATATAAAAGCAGCAGTACTTTGTCTTCAGTGATAAGAGACAACCACTGAAATAAGCTATAGATTTACATTTTTTGGAACCATTCTCCTTAGAGGACAATTTTTGTTAATGTTTAAATGAATGATTTTATTATTTTATCTGAACATAAGAAAGGATAACAGGCATACTTAGGATTGGACTTCCATCAGTATCATAAATTCTAATCTTTTTTTTATAGAAATGGAATTTATATTTTGAGAAAATAATACCCTTATTGTAAAAAATGTAAACATTTCTGAAAAAAGTATACGATCAACACATGAACTAAATCTACAACCAACAAATCTTTAGGAAGACCAACTGTATAGTTAAGAAATTAACCTTGCACAAAGAGAGATCTGGCCTTTTCCCTTGGCTTCTGGAAGGTAATCTCTTAAACCCTTGGAATGTCATGCCAGATACGAATGTCTTTCTTTGCCCAAGAGCTTTGGGTCATTAGTATCAGCTCAACCTCTGGAGGTGCTGGAGACTAACACCAGCCCCATCAGCAGCCAACCAGGTTTGTAGGATCAAGCCCCAATAAAGACTCTGGGCAGTAAAACTTGAGTGAGCTTTGTGTTGGCAATATTCTGTGCGTATTGTCTCACACTGACTCCATGAGGGGAAGACAACTGGAATCTCCATGTTTGGAACTTCCCTGGATTCAGATCTATGAGCCTTTTTCCCTTTACTCATTTTAATCGTATCCTTTAGCTGTAATAAACCATTAATTATGAGTATAACAGCTTTCAGTTAGCTCTATGAGTCTTCCTAGTGAATTATTGAAACTAACAATGGTCTTAGGAAACTTTGAGCTTGCAATTAGTGTCAGAAGTGAGGGTGGTCTTGCGGACTGTGATCCTTCTAACTCTGCACCAACTGTTTTTGAATGTTTTTACATAAACACTTTGGGGTATGTCAAAACTGACATACTGGTCTTTGGAATTCTATCAGTAATGGCCCAACCCCAGAAAACACATTCATGAAATATTGGTGTATTGGTTCCATTGCCCTGTATACAACATTAAATTAGAAAAATTTTCAAAATCTTATCAAATAGTCTAAAAATTGATTGATACATTTCAGAAAAAAATAATTTTAATATATATGAACTTCAATTCTTTTAAAGAAGGTAACAGTTATTGAAATCTTGATATATTCCAAAATAAAGTATATACTTTTAGTCTTCACAATAACCCTGTGGCATTAATATTATTATACTAATTTTACTAGTGAAGAAGCTAAGCCCATCAGCAACTAAACCCTGTTTTTCTAATCACCACATTCATTTCATCTCAAGTATCAGGAAAAAATCAGCTTTTTAATCTTCCATTGCCCACTGTTTGGAACTTACAGGAGTGTTGTACTTACACGAATAATATTATTATTACTTTTTTAAGATTTAAGTATACTTTTTGGGGCATGCATATACATATACCTCTGCTGTAAGTTTATTTTCACAAGGGTTTATATAGACTGCAGGTTAAATAAAAATTCCCTCACAATAAACTAGATTTAAATCAGGCACACTGTTGAATATTTATACTATACCTTCTTATTTGGGAACCAAATAACTCAGTTTCCTTAAAAGGCCAAAGTCTTTCACACCCCAATTCCTTTGCCAATGCTATTCCTTCTTCCCAGAATGCTTTTCCTTCCCTTGTCTGCCTTCTGAAAGTTTTAAATCTTATCTTCTCAGTAAAGGCTGCCCTGCCTTCTATGCTTCCTTTGCCAGTTGTACATGGTGCTGGCAGCACTTCTCACTTTGCTGCTTAGCTTGGAGCCCTTAACTCCAACACTTAACATTTCTATACCATGAACATGCTTTCATCCTTGACACCTATATTTGGCACAGAGTAGGTGATCCGTAGAAGGGGAATGAATAAATGAATGAGTGGGAATGATGTTAGTACTAGCTTCTCAGAATCTATGTCACAGCATTTTTCATTATATTTTGCAACTGGTGTTTAACTAGTATAGTCCAGAAAACCAGGCAGCACATCTGGCGCTTGTTGAGTGAAATGAAAATCTCAAGCATGGGGACACGGTTCCTTTGCTATATCATACTATGCTGTATTTGAAGGAAACACTTGGGGATGGTTTTTATGTCACCACTGAGACTGAATTCACAGTAATAAGTGAATCTGCTTATTAAGATAATAAGTGAATCTGCTTAGCATTGCCTGCCTGCATGGAGCTCTTTTGCTTTGAATCAGAATTTTCTGTATCCTGCTAAAAGCATATACTACATTTTCCAAAGTACCATTCATACTGTAAAGGTAAAAGTCAAGATCATCTGATTTTAGGTTGGTTTCAGAACCTCTGTTCTTTGCCTTTAGGACACATCTCCACTTGTTGTAGTATACAATTCAGTGGAAATTCCTGGTAAATCTGTGAAATTAAAAGAGCAATTTCATTGAACCAAATTCAGAATACTTCCACCTTAAAAATATTTTTCTATTTTAACAATTAAATTGTAATAAATGCTCTGGGCCTCCAAAATCTAGATGAGTGGACATTTCTTAATTAAGGATACACAGACAATTTCACAGATTTACCAGGAATTTTAACAAAATGAAATAAAACATTATATCAAGAAATTCAAATCCTGTTGCTGGTATACAAAGCAGGAGAGCAAAGAATTCCAATTTTGCTCATATGGAATAGAAAAGTTTGTTCTACGTTACAACAAAGTTGGAAATATATTATGGTAATAAACAGAGATGTAAAAATAATTGTTTAAATGCTTACTTTGTATAAAGTATTTAAAAATAAATATTGCAATATTATTATCTCTGGCCATCATTTTCTTCTTTGTGTCAGTGTCTAAAATATAAAGGAGTTTAAATTATTTTTAGGAAGGTGTTCCATTTCTTGTGAGGTTTATTATATCTGTCTACATGACCAATATTCCATGCCTGTTTTATGCTCCAACCCAAACTAGAAAAGTATTTTTTAAATTATTAAAACAAATGTTCCAAGTTCCTTCTCTGTTTTCAGTGCAGTTCAGATTTCTATTTGAAGAGTACATTAATTGTCCAACAATGCTAAGGGACAGTTAAATGGAATGTGGAAATGATTTCCAACATCCTTCCTAGGTCAATTCCCTGTTCTAATATAGAACAGGTTTATGTGGCTTTATATGTAATTAAAAAAAAAGATATGGTCATTAGTATATTCAAGGAAAAGCAAAATCTGCCAAAAACACCAAGAAGCAAAGAAAAATGTGAAGAATTCTGAAAATATACTTGAGTTTTTATTCTCTCTTCAAAAAAAAAAAATTAAGTATATGGAAATTTCTACACTTTAAAAATATATTTTTCTGCTTTTCCCACAGTATTCCATCTAGGTTTCATGGAAAAATATGAGGTAAAATTTCCTTTTCAAGAAATAAATCCATTATACACAATACATTACCTTCAAATATTGTACATTTGAATTTATATCTGTGACTGTTATCCTACTGTTTTCTTATTTAGATTGAGTCAGTTCCCCAAGCTGGCTGTGGCCTCAGCCAATAAGTCTATATGGTAAATGCCTTTGGAATCGCATACTGAATTGGTTGAGGGAATGCTCGCATTTCTTGATGGTAATGTTTAAATGAATTCACCTTTCAGGCTGATTCTTAAACACTGGGGTATTGTGCAAGCATTCACTAGGGCCTCTTTGTATATTAGTAAGATTTGGCTTTTGTGAGCAACATTCCTCAGCCCTGGTAGGAAGTCTAGGAGGGCACATTTTCTAGCATTAAAAACCTGATTACCCCTGTAAATAGGATTGTTTCAAGTATGGATGGGGGCATTCATACAAAGAAACTTCATATCTTGTGTGAGACAAGAGGCCTTCACAGAATTTGGGCTATGGATACACTGGAATGCTCTCTTGGCAGGTTTCAGTCAGATGTTTGACAGGTTTTGTTATCTAAAGATAGTGAGAGTCTCCACACAGGGTACTTAAGGCAGTTGAAAAGAATTAGAAGACCTAATAGCTACCTTTGAGGATAACTGCATTCAATGGAGGAGTGAAGGGTTGGTTGCAGTGCATTTTCACTCAGGCTCAGTCTCTACTGCCCTTTCCCTCATCCCTATGAGTCAGGCAGTGACTGATCCAAGCCTGGGTTCAACTCAAATGCCTCCTCCTCCTTGGTGCTTCACTGTCTTTTCAGTGAAGAATTCTGCTAGAATCCACACCCCCCGTCCTCTTCTTTCCCTCAGTGTGATACACACCTCTAATTAGCATTTTCTTCATTCTACCTTGTATATCCCATTATACACTATGAGCTCCTTGTGGACAGAAAACACATTATTTGCTATTATTTCCTTCAGTTGCCACACATTGCATTCCTGAAAATAGTCAGCAAAATTTTATGAATTTTAATAGAATTGAAGAAAATGCCTGCTTAAAATGATTATCCCACTATTTGTCCTTGACGTTAAAATTTAACTTTACCTATTAAGCATAGGACCCACTTAAATGCAGATACATCTGGGAAAATAACAAAGGGTGGTATCAGTAATTCTTTCTCCAAGAAGAAAATCATCCCCTTGTTAGGACATGGCAAGTGGGTTGTGATCCAGACATGCAAGTCCAGCTGGGTAGTTCCGGAATGGGAGCCTTGGAGTGTGTGTGTTTGGTGTGTATTTGTCTTTCGGTCAGGGCCGGGTTCCCAAACAGAGGCAAAGGGAGCAGATGGAGAGACAGTTTGGATTGCTGAAGGTTCTAAATGCTGAAGGTGTTCGTGAGTTGGTGAATGATGCTGGGGAAAAAATAAAATCTCCTTAATTTCTATTTTATTATGGAAGTGTAATAAAATCCAATGGGAACATAAAAGGATTTTTTTTTTCTTTCCTCATTATACAGAGGTTTTCTTGAGGATTCCAAGCTCTCTATCTCTCTCCTAGAATGCCCCCTCCCGCCCCCACACAAATTGCTTTCCTGGGGGCATGCAGACATGAGTTTATATTCTGTCTCTGGCCTTTTTACACTAGAGAAAATAAGCCTGTACCAAGCATCCTCTCATTCTGATACCATAACCAAATCCAGACAACAGCTGGGGAATGAATCACTGCCCAAAGCTTGAAGATGTGAAGATGCAACGCAATTGCAAAAAACAGCCTGGATTTTCCAGGCGGCTTTAATCCAGAGACCTGCCTCTTTTCTGGCTGTTCTACTTTATCCTGGGCTGCAAAAACTATTGAAACTTTCTGTCCATTCCATATTGTTTATAAACGTTCCTGGTTAGGTTCCAGCGACAGGTGAGTTTGTGTGTCTGCGTACACATCAGCATTAAATGTGCTTTAAAAATTATTCATAAACTCAGTTAATATCACTGAGCAGTGGCTGTGTGTGCTTTCAAACAGTTAGCAGGAACACACACACATGCATACTTTAAAGAAGGCTGCAGATACTCTTAGTGCAGGGAAGGTTATATGGGGAAGAATGGCGAAGGGGTTGATGTTACTGGATAATTGGAAATGAGTAATGAATAAAATGGAATGAAGTTTCATGGAAGAAGGAAGGTTTGAGCAGCATTTTGAAGTCAGAATCAGGTAAATATGGTTTATTTACAAGTTAGAAAGCAATACATTGATAAAAATGTGTTGATTCATTAAATGTCTGTGATCTGGTATCGTATTAAGTACCCTGGACTTGCTAAAGCCTATGGTTAGGATCAGCATTTGCACAAAACTGCTGGTGTTGATATAGCTTAGGAAAACAGGAAGTTGCAAAATGTGAACCCTGATTCTGGAAAGGGGAAAGGCAATGAGGAGAACCAAAAAGACTCCTACCTCCCAGTGCTTTTCACAACTGCTTTTCTTGCTCAAAACTGTGAGAGTAGATGGAGATCATCTTTCTTTGAAAATTGCTTAAAGAGAAAACTGCCATAGAAACTGAACATTGACAAACTTGGCTAAATGGCCTTAGCAGGGCTCTCATGATGGGAGGGTTTAAGTTCTTTTGCCAGGTAGGACTCGGAAACCATTTCCTCCTGTGACCAAAGGGATTTCTGTGAGTTTTTCTGTTTGTTTGTTTGTTTTTGATAGAGAAATGAGATTTTAAATTGTGCAGAGGCTCTGGTAGAGTCATTTTTCTCCCCATTGCTGAACTGTGTTTTATATTATTAAATTAGCATTACTTTGGAGTTTAAAAATCAAAGGCCAATTGCCAAATAAAACAAATATGTGTTCTGGTGTTAATGGTTGAGTGGAAAATGTCTTTATCTTTCTCAATGACCAATTATTATTCTCTTTAACCATATGGAAATATAATTCAACTGGATTGCCTAGTAAGAGCTATGAATTTCAAGTATAAGGGAAAAAAATCTACCTATATAATATACTATGCTTCACTGACAAAGGAGCCTGTTTTGTTTTATAAATAAGAGAACTAGGGAAAAATTGCCACAAGAAGTAGGATGAGAAAGCTTAATATTAAGGTTGTGGTCAGCATTTCAATGTACCAACAAATGAACCAAATGATTTGTGCTTTTTTTTCCATTAAATGTCACCAGAAATGTTTGGATGGTTGCTAGGAATAAATTCTTCATTAAAGTCACTTTGGAACATTCTGCTAAAACTTAGCCTCAGCCACAGCTTTCCCTTCTCAGCCACTATCAAATTCTGCCATGGTTGCCCCAGTTTAAGGCTTGATCTTCTGTCTGGGCTGGTGCAAAAACCTTCTAAACCACTCCATGTTTCATCCTGCCAGCTGCAGGGCCACTAGAGTGCAGAGCTGACCAGGCTACTACTTTGACCATCCTTTTTTTATTAGAGTGATATACAAGACCCTATCTTATTCAATCAATGTCAAATTTGCCACTTGACATTCTTCCGTCTCTCTCATACATTCTGTTGAAGCAACACAGTTATTTATTCAACAAATAATTATGGAGCACCTACTAATTGTGAAGAACTGTTCTAGACTGTGGGGCTAAACAGACTCAGGCCCTGTTCCTATCATGTTTTTCCAGAAGTCTTTGGTGATGGCTTTCTACTCTATCAGCGTACTGAGCTGGAACTATATTCCCAGAATTTCCTTCTCCATATTTTTCCAAGTTAGGGATGTGCACAAGGGAAATTTGAATAAGATATGGAAGGTTAAAAAGAAGGAGCAGCCATTTTTAGACTCTGAATGTCATATACCTTGCCATGGATCTTCTATCTTACCTTGTCCCACCAGTTCCCACCAGCTCTCTTCCTTCAGCTTCCTTAAGTCTTGGGCTAGGTGCATGTGCAACTCCGTGGCAAAGGGTGCCAGCTTCTCCTGCATGATTCCTGCATCATCAAGGTTGAAAATGGTTCCAGTTTATCCTTATGTTGTCCAGTTTGTTCTCCTACTTTACTCTTGTGGTTTCCACCTTGCCATTGTGTTCTCCTATTTTATGCCCATCTTTCTTTCCTGACTTTTGGCCTAGTTGACCTAGAGCCACTTCAGGCCCAATATTAAATGTCTTACATAGACTATTCCACCAACAACCAGAATTGGGTAAGGATTAATTCCTATTCCAGATCTCTCATTCTATGTCATTCACAGTGATTCCATTTTTCTGACTGAAATCTGACAGATATGGAAATTGGTATCAGGAATGCGGTATCACTGTAACAATAACCAAAAGCATAGGGCATTAGCTTTGGAACTAGGCAATGAAAGAAAGCTGGAAGGGCATGAGGATCTGGTAAAATAAAAATAAAAAAAAAAGGCTGCTAGGAGACTGTTGGTGAGGCTTAAATGCAAGTGAGAAAAATGTCATTGGAAATTGGAAGAAAGGACAACTGTATTACGTAGTAGTGGAAAATTAGCAAACTGTCACCTGCTTTAATGTGGAAAATAGATCCTAATGAACTGATGGAGCTGATTAAGGGGATTTCCAGGCAGAATATTGAAAGTGCCAACTAGTTTCTTTGAACTGCATGTCAAATGTTACAGATAGATAAAGATGAGCTAAGGAAATAAATACTACTTCAAGTAGAAATTAGAAGATATATAAGGATCCAAGACTAGCCAAATTTGATAATATTATTTCCTATCCTCCCTCTCTCTCAGAAAAAATTCTCATATTGAAAAATAAAAAAGTTCTCAGGGCAAAGATCAAATCCAGGAAGCTGTCAAATAATACGACCTCTGGGCAGGTCAAAGATGAGGCTGAGGGTGTGACTGTAATATCCTTTATTGGGATTTCAGGAAGATATAAGTTGATACCTCATAGACTCTTTCAGATAGATAAAACACAAAAGACCTTCCAAGGGTCTTAAGGATATGCCTTATGGATCCTCTTTGCTAAATAATAATGCTTCTAAGAATCACAAGGGCATTGTGATGGCAACATCATGGGGACCCAAGGTTGAGAAAGGTGTGACTTTTTTTCTATTGAAATGTATTATAAATTGATATATAAAATCCAAAAATTTTTAGAGCAATTATACTCTCTTGAATTAAAAGAGACAGAGGTAGTACAAAATGAAAGG